>VDFB02184154.1:0-12446 GCA_007258455.2 Sequoia sempervirens
TTTTGCAAATCTCAACGGATTCGAGTCAAACAAAAGGCATAATAAAGTTAAGAGACCCCTTCAACCTCTCCAATCAGCCTCTAGGCCGTACCAGCAAGAACAATGCCGTACCATGTGACATAACAGGAAATTCATGAAAGAAAACACAGTTTTGATGTGCAAGAATGAAATGAACAGTCATTAATAACTTTCACAAAACAAATAATGAGGCCAATTGCTTTGGTGAGATTGAAGAGAACATTAATATAGACTTTCCCTCAAGATTTTATCAAGATCCAATGCTGGAAAAGAAAGTTATGACCTTTTTCCCAAAATTGGAAACCCTAGGCAGAGTTCTAGGCAACCTGCACCAAATTGCTTATAACTTTTGACAAACTTAATGAAATTCACTAAAAAAAAAAGCATATTAAACTAGATTCATGTCTTCAACTTTTCCCATTGGTTTTAGACCCGTACTATACCGTACATGGCCGTACCATAAAAAACTCAGATTGAAAAAAACAGTAAAAACTGGAAAATGCAGTCCCATTTCATGACAAATTTCCTTTTCTTTCATTCCTTTCTTCACCAACCTTCTCCTTTCCTTTAATTCAAAATTACATTGCATATTTACCATATTACAACTCATTCCAACTGTTTGTAACGGTTTCTTGATTTGCATGTAAACTTTTCTTGCATTTTTGCCTTTTACTAAAGTTGCATGACAACTTTTTAGCAATATTTGACAACTTTTACATTTTTAAACCAATGACCCTATTAACACTCCAAAATGGATCAACATGATCCCACGTGGTCTTAAATGACCTTATTAGACACCAAAACACTCAAACAACCTAAAATCCAAAGTTTTGCAACATGACTCAAAATGCATTAAAAGATGCCCCTGCATCATACTTCCTAGGGAAAAGGAATTTGAATTTCATCTCAAATGATGGTCTGATTTTCTTTCTCTTCTTCCAATTGTGCTGCATGTGGAGCTGTTCTCCATACTTGTCTTGATCTGCTCTAGGTGCCTTGATCTTCACGCATTTATATTGTGCTTTCTTTTTGGACCTCCTCCTGATAATCTTCTTCTGAACTGCAAGACTCCAAAATTCTATTTCTCTATCATATTCCTCATTATTGCTGTCCATTTCTTCATCTTCCGTCAAGTGGGCATGCTTGAACAATTGTGCATACTATTCAATTTTTTTATCCAACAAATCATACTCATGACCAATAATCAAATCTGCAGCTTCCTCATGCAAATTCTCATGGAAATTGAAACTTGCTATGTGTCCACCTTCTTGTTTATTCTCCATTATTTCATTATTCAATTCAAACAAATTAGAATCAAATATGCATTATTTACCTCATTTGTCCTCGCTGTCCCAATTTCTTTGTCATCATTTATCGCTACCATATCCATGTCTTCATGTCCTTCTATCAAGCCTCCTTCAAGCAACTTGTTTATTTTCTCCATCTCCTCTTTCCATAGGAGATCATTATCTTCTTCATCCACTTGTTCGTCATAGTGAGGCTCTTCAAATTGTGTCATCCCTATGTTTGCATTTGCTGCAAATTCTTTCTCTTCATCCTCCAAAGGATGTGTTATCATGGTTGCAACTCCACACTTAACCTCTTTATTCATGTCTTCAAAAAGACAGTCATATGCTACCATATCTTCTTTCTTTTAACTCTTTTCCTCCATACATGCTGCTGTAATCTCCAAGGTATCAACTCTTTCATGAGTTTCCTCTTCTTCACATTGCTGTCCCACACATTCCATGTCCTCCAAAGGACCAAACATTGCTGCAATCTCTCCTATTGCCTCTTCAAAAAGGCTTGCTACTGCTGTATCACCTTCACCTTCCAAGATAGCTATCCTTTGCTTCCTTCTTTTTTTAATAATGACCTTTATGGGCCATTTCACTTTCTTTCTCATTGGCCATTGCCAAACATTTTCTTGATATGCTTGCTCAAGATATTGCTGTACCGCAAGCGCAAATTTTGTTTCCACCTTTGCCATTTTCCTATCAAACTCGACAAGTAGGTTTATCCCATTATCTCTCATTTTGTCCTTTTTGAGGCATTCTTTCTTATCTTCTTGTCTTCGTGATACCTCACCTAGGTTTTCTTTCCTTTTCCTCACTACCTAGTCTTTTGGCATCCAAGTTCTTCACTTCAACCTATCAACAACAACACAAAAGCTCCCAAAACTTCCCTTGCCCAGATCTTTGGGCTCTGATACCAACAATGATGCAGAGAAGGACTCAACTAAACCAACTTGACACTTTCAAAAGACTGTTCCACTTGCAACCATGCTTTGGTGCACTCTAATGCAACTTGGTAACCTTGTCCATGAAGCCTAAAAAACCCATTCAACAAATCCAAACTTGTGAGACAATGCCAAAGACTTTGACCAAACAATTACAATGAAGGTTTATGACTGTAAATGAAGCAAAAATGCAACAAATTGTCCTAAAGTTCTCCTTCCCACGTGCAAATGGAGACTCCAAACCCTGCATGGATGATGAACACATCAAAACAGAATTTCCTACAAGGTTTCATCGTTTTCCCATGGTGGGAACTCAAGATATAGCATTTTTTCAATGTTTAGAAGCCCTAGGCAGGGTTTGGGACAGTTTTTACCAAAATGCTTGTAACTTTTGCAAATCTCAACGGATTCGAGTCAAACAAAAGGCATAATAAAGTTAAGAGACCCCTTCAACCTCTCCAATCAGCCTCTAGGCCGTACCAGCAAGAACAATGCCGTACCATGTGACATAACAGGAAATTCATGAAAGAAAACACAGTTTTGATGTGCAAGAATGAAATGAACAGTCATTAATAACTTTCACAAAACAAATAATGAGGCCAATTGCTTTGGTGAGATTGAAGAGAACATTAATATAGACTTTCCCTCAAGATTTTATCAAGATCCAATGCTGGAAAAGAAAGTTATGACCTTTTTCCCAAAATTGGAAACCCTAGGCAGAGTTCTAGGCAACCTGCACCAAATTGCTTATAACTTTTGACAAACTTAATGAAATTCACTAAAAAAAAAAGCATATTAAACTAGATTCATGTCTTCAACTTTTCCCATTGGTTTCAGGCCCGTACTATACCGTACATGGCCGTACCATAAAAAACTCAGATTGAAAAAAACAGTAAAAACTGGAAAATGCAGTCCCATTTCATGACAAATTTCCTTTTCTTTCATTCCCTTCTTCACCAACCTTCTCCTTTCCTTTAATTCAAAATTACATTGCATATTTACCATATTACAACCCATTCCAACTGTTTGTAACGGTTTCTTGATTTGCATGTAACCTTTTCTTGCTTTTTTGCCACTTTACTAAAGTTGCATGACAACTTTTTAAGTTTTTAGCAACAGTTGACAACTTTTACATTTTTAAACCAATGACCCTATTAACACTCCAAAATGGATCAACATGATCCCACATGGTCTTAAATGACCTTATTAGACACCAAAACACACAAACAACCTAAAATCCAAAGTTTTGCAACATGACTCAAAATGCATCAAAAGATGTCCCTGCATCAATTTCAGAACACTGGAATATGTGAAGGGTGCTTGGGTGACCACTATTCCAGTTATCACCAAACTCCCAACCACCATTAGGCCATCATCAGTGACATTGACGATAAAAAATAGAACTCAGAAGGATAATCATTCTCCTCACAAGTAGTACATGCCTTGTGCTTTTTTATGGTTTAGATTTTAGAATCTAGATGGATCCTTAGGATACAGCTTTGTGTTTGGCAAAAATAATTATCCTCTTATCTCATATTCTATTCAATGATTTTGCATGTTACATACAATTGCTTTTATTACCTGTCTCAAAACGCGATTGCAGGAAGTACAAAGTCACTCAGAATCCATTCCTATACTTCAACATCTAATGTGCATTGTCTTCATAGCTAGAAACAGACAGCATTCAATCATGGAAGCAAAGAAGGATACTAGCACATCCTTCAAAGTAAAGGCATTACAAAAGATTCAAGGATAGTCTGCCAAAACGCATTGCCATTCATAAGAAAACATTCATATGGAAAACCCTTCTGAAGAAGATAAAGGTGCTTGTGAACAACTGTCATCTAGACAGGGTGAAAATATCTATAAGGAAATCATCAAAGGAGATAAAGCATCTTAGAAAGAAATCATTCATGGAGATCAAGAAACATGTGAGCAAATCACCTAAGAAAATGAAGAGGCTCTGGTAGAAGCCATCTGAATTGCAGGAAGAAACTGTCCATAAAGGGGATGATGGTTAGGTAAATTGCAAAGAAAGAGTAGAACATTATTTTCAGTGAGCCAACCATGTAAATTTTACAATTATTTTTTTATCTAATGAGAAGAAGTGCCAGTCTACGACAAGAATTTACTATTTCTTTTGTGTAAACCAGACTGATCCATTACACAAGGAAGATATGCAGTGGATGAAAACCATTCATAACCTTCTGTACTAGAATGAATGGCTTGAAGCCTCTTATTAAACATATTTTGCAGCTTCAAGAAAGTTTTCCTTTAGTTGTCACACAGAGAGAAAAATGTCGTTACTAATGAAGACATGTATAACGTGTACACTGTAAGTGTAAACCATGAGATGAGAATGGAATATCTGCAACATGCTAGCAATAACTTGGGGAAAAGGCACCATCATCGGGCCTGAGAATAAACCTTTAAACAAGAAATATTCTGCCATCTATGATATTTTACCCAAGAAATAAACTTTCACAATCAAAGCAGTAGAAGATGCATCAAGTTAGACCATGCACAGCAAGCAAGGTTTGTCAAAATGATAAATAAATCCACTTCATATAGCAGAAAGACAGAAGATGTCAACATTTGCACAATGAGAAAAAACAAACAAAAACATTATAGCAATATGAATACCCACAAAAGTTCAAAATCAATCAATGGGACTCAAAAAGTTCAACCAGCAATAATGTCACTAACATGGGTACCTAAAGCATCTCCTACACTCCAAAAGAGAGGTTACCAAGAAATACAGAAACCTAAAATGAAAGTAAACCGTGTAAAACTATAACACCAACCATATAAGTTCACATTCCTAAAGAGATACAGTAAGGAGAAATGATCTCCTCAAGACCTGAATTCCACTGACTGATGCAACATTTTTAAAAACATCAATAACTTACATTTAATGGTTTATCTGCTTGGATAAAAAAAATTAAGAAGACGAATAGAAATTCACCTGATAAAAGAAAAAAAAGTACAAGAATGAAAACCAATATAACGACATGGAGGAAAAATGAATAAGAAGTACTAACCTTGATTTGACAAACAGCCAACATATAATCTGGAAAATATTGTTTTTGTCATTTTCTAATACCCAGCAAGAATGGACCTTTTTAATGCTTTGGGATGAAAATTTCATATACTCCGGACTAGAAGTTCCTGTGACATCATTGCTTGTCATTCACACAATTAGACACCAATATCAGTTGTCATCATGTCCTTGTGGCATAGCTTCTGTCATAATCATGTCAAACATTACATGATGTTTTGTAAAAAGCTTTTATGGTATGACTGCCAAAGCAAATCTTGGAAATGCTTTGCCTTTGATTGTTGGCCAAACTTATCAAACTAAATAATGCATATGCCTACGCTGCACAAGGTTTGCCGACAAGCTGATCAGGCTTTATCTTATATAAAAGACCTGATAATGGCACTCTAATATATAAGTATACCATATAAGAGGCAGATAATGGGGCTCTAATACATAAGTATACCATCAAATAGGTGGCTTATTTAAATACACCAAGTTCATCATCACCCATTTCCTTGATATCAAACTAGTTCAACTAGGTTATTCTGGAAAATCAAATATAAAAGTGATTTATACAGCAAGCGGCTATGCTGTGTAAGGTTTGGAGATAAGATGATTATGCTCCACCTTGTATAAAAATCTTGACAGTATCACTCTACTATAAATGTATGCCATCAATTAGGTTAATTTTTTAAGTTTGAATAGTATGATGCCAAGTTTATCATCACCCATCCCCTTGATATCTAAGTAATTCAACTAGGTTATTCCAATGAAGCAAATACAGAACCTTCTTTCTCTTTCAGAACTCTTGCCATTTAACTTGAAAATTGACACACATTTACAATTTGTTTATGTCCCATCACAATAGTCTAAGGGTTCTATTCAGCATAATATTAACATAACAGAAAAGTAAAAACCAACTGAGCATATTCCTCATTCATATATTTGAATAAAGGCATGCATGATAGTTCTATGTGCTAAGGGACATCCAGTTACATCCTAACATAAACAAATTTATCACTTTATGAAAACTTCATGAATGAGACATAGATTCAAAACTTAAGCTATGCACCATTCATGAAATACATTATACCTGCTGAGCTCGAATACGACCTTTTCGTTCAGCGAAACGATTTTGCGAGGCAGTTTGTAGAGAACTTTCCAGCTCTTCAATTCTCTTATTTAATATCTTCAACTGCCTTCTCCACCTACACACTGCACACACCAAATATCAGATGTATATGAGCTTCGGATAAGTGAAGTACTTTTTCTGGTCAAAACAAACATTAAAGGTGAGCTACTTTACTAGAAATGAGATTCATGTATTTCACTATTGAATGTTAACATACGAAAGAACAAAATTAACAGCATTTTCAAAAGTAGACATAAAATGTGAATGCATGATTAAATTTTAAAATAGATTACTAATTGATGATTGCAAATAAGCATAATACTATACCTTTGCCCTGAAAACTCTTTGTTCTATTTTCTAACCAAAAAAGCCAGTACTACATTATTGTGACTTGCCCTTCCTGCAAATACAGCCCTCATGCCTGGCCTTATTTCCATGGTATATTTGCACTTTTTCAAACAATCATTTTACAGCTGATAGAGTTATTCTTGGTCACAAGTGGAGTTATTGCATGCTTACCAACTCTAGATGTATTTGGTAACTTGGTTCAAATCTGACAGGGCCCAGATTTTTCGGATCAGCTGGATTTGTTCAAGTTGGTTGCACTTTTCAATTCCTATAGAAATCTTGCCAACTCTTTTTCCAAGTTCCATGTTTCTAAATTTTTGATCTCTCAGATGAATCTAATATTTTGAACCTGATAACTATGGTTACAAGGCTACTGTGAGGAATCATTGCTGGAAAGGACCTTTGGTAGGTATGATGTGAAATGGGGTTCCCATTCAGTAAGGACCAGGCTCAACAATTTTCAAACAAGTTCGGGATAAATGGCATTACATTTCTACAAAATTACTGAAAGAAACTTGATGGTAACAATAACAGGTTTATACTCCCTGTTAGTAAGGATAAGTGCAATGTTACTTGAAGACTGCTGAAAGCTGGTCTTTTCAAGTTGAATTTTGATGGAGCTTTGAAAGGTGCTCTCCCCGCTGGCACACATGTGATTTGCTCCCCACAAAGTATTTATCTGAAAGTAGGCTCATTCTTCCTTATGTGGAGGATTTAGCTTTGCTTGAAGGTAATAAAATGGTGTTCTCAATTGGATGCAAATTCCTAGAAGTTGAGGGGATTCCCAGGTGATTATCCAAGGGTGAGTTAATAAATCATTGAATGACAGGAAGCTCTGCAGTATCTTGGAAGAGATTCTTGTTGTTGGCGGGAACTTTGAAGCAATATTGTATACTTATTGCTATAGAGAATGTAACCAAGTGGAGAATTTTTCGCAAATGAGGGAATAGTTTGACTGCCTTTTTCTGCAAGATTAGTATTGCTTTGAATGATACAGGGAAATTGATAAGCTCTTGAAGTCAAACTCTCCTATGTCTAAATGTGTGAAATTTCCCAAAATGTTTGGAGTCAATATAGAATCTACTCTTTAAATTTGGAGGAGCTTCAATTAGCACCTACTATATCACCTAATTTTTTTTCATCACCCCAAACCTTTGATCTTGTCCATACCATTTAATTATACCTAGTAGTGGAAGTGGTTGCCACCTTTCCCTTTATCTCAAGGAAACCACATGTAGGATGTCACACAACCTTATCTTGGACTCATGAAAAATATTTTAGCATTCTATCTACCATTATTGCCCTTGCATTTTGTTAAATAAGTTTGCAAGAAAGTTGGAAACTAGAAAGTGAGCAAGTAAGATCAATGATGGATTCTCTCAACAGTGTATCATCTCAGACAGAAAGCTGAGATGCACATTTTGTATTCAGGACTCAAAGACAATGTGGATTTGGTTAAGATAATTTTAGGGGAAGAAAACCTCAATAACACTGGATTCAGAGGACTAGAGCCCCAAGTAGAGAAAAATTTATTAAAAATCTTGTGGGCCAAATTGAGGATGTGGAGGTTAGGAACTAGATTATCAGGTGTATTCTTCCTTCTAAGAAAGATTTTTTTCCTTATGGAGAGTTCAGAGATAGAGGTACAGAAGCAGGCGGGTCACTTCCAGCGTGTGAAGGGGGAAATTGAGAATCTTAAAAGCTCCTCATTTACAGTTGCCAAGAAGCAGGCTGAATGGTACTCTTTTGCCAAGATTTGGCACTATCTGTAGATAATCTTCATTGTATCCTGAGGAATGATACTTTGGAAATATCCAGCTGTTTCACCATGCCATCACTATCCCTAACTAGGGTTGCAAGGAATCCCAGCAGGCCTCCCTGAAGCCTGGGGTCATGGTTGCAGTGAAGGAGGAAACAGGTTATCCTGGGACATCAAGCCATTAGTTTGCTGGTATGTTTTAAGTCGAACTGTTGTTTGTGTTTGTGTACATTGTGTCCAGCTGGGTAAAGTTGTTTTTAGCTTTTTTGCATAGAAGTAAATATCCTTCTCAGAAATTTATAGCAAACCAAAAGATAAAAGATATTTTCAGTTTCTTAGGATAAAATTGGGAAGAAAAGAAAAAATATTGAGAACCCAAACAATGCAGAAAATTTCAAAAAAAGAGAGAAATAACAAATGTTTTTTAGATTTACAGCCATCATAATTGTATAGAGAGAGAGAGAGAGAGGAGGAGGAGGAGGAGGAGAGTGTACAACATGATTTTTTTCTCATTGATTTTGAGACTGCTGATTACGGTGCACACTGCAGAGTGCATTACTACATAGTTCAACTTCAAAAATCGAACCTCAAAATCAATTAAAAACTACAAAATAAAAATGTCAACCTAGAAAATAACACAAAGTGAACAAAGCCAATGAAGCTAGATGCTATGAAGTATGAAGTATGATCCACTAGGGGGCTGCATGAATCTCCAACATTCTGCTCTCTCCTAATTCAATCCAATTGCTCTTCCTCAAATGCCTCATTTATCTCTTAAAAAAACTTTTAACAGCTGTAGCTAGTCACTTTTGATGTTAATAAAGTACTGGTTTTTATTAGGTGTTGATATTTTCTTTAATGGGAATAAATTGGTGAAGATATCTGCTTACTAAAATTAAACTTAATTCAACAGTGGATTTGGAAAAAATTTGTCGAATTCTTGTGTGCCATAAGTCCTGCATCTATATATGGATTGTATTCTTGGTTTAAGGTGCATGCCAAAAGGTCAGACTGAAATATTCCCTAAGATTATCAGTGGAGTTTTGGATGATCAACTGTGCTACATATGCATGCTGAGGTATTTCCTTGAATGACTTTAATTAGCAAGTAAATCTGACATCATTGGTGGAGATGAGGTAACAATTAAGAACCATAATTAAATTTCCATCAATAGAAATTTAACAATGATAACATGCACTACCTATTGAAGTATAAGGAAAGGGTGTTTACAGAAAAAAGTAAAGAACGATACAGTTGTGATTTGGATGAGTTGTGCAAATAAACAACTGTTTTCAATTATGTAATACGGCAAGTATACCATCAACCTTGAACAACAAACTATCTTTACAACAATCATTAAGAGGGATACCAGATGAAAGCCATTGTTGTATATATGCAGCCAAATAGCTAAGACTATTATTTGCACTAATCTGTGCATCATGCAGTTGCGTCCATACTGTACGTGGTAGCAAAAATCCTATAAATTGAAAAGAAACCACATTTTTTTGGTGCCAATTTCAAAGGTGGGTGTCATTAATATGATTGATGTGCCCTCAAATTGCAATGAAATCCTCAAATGTTTACTGAAATTATACCCAAAACCCCCCTAAAAGTTAGACAAAACACGCAGAAAAAATTGCCAAGCAGAATGAGTAAAAAATTGCAGTACACAGGAATATATAGTGAGAAAAAATGAAAATATCACCACAATATTATGATAAATCTGAATTTACGGGGAATTTTTCAGAATTTCAGGGCCAAAATCTCATTGACCGGTATTTTCAATATCTTGCTATATTTTCATAAATTTCTCAGCATCAAGGATGAGAACTTATTTATCACTACTCATAATATTTTGGCAATATATGCTTCTACGGTTTTTTGGTATGATATGTTCTTTGTATAGCTATATTATTTGTTGAAAGCTTATGTTATAATCTGCTTACTTCTCATTAGAGGATAATACCCTGTACGCTGGGAAAAAATGCTAAGCGAAATAAAGAGCAGAGTAAAGTGCAAATTCAGGGAAGTTTTGGGGAACATCGATGGATGCGGCATATTGCAATTGATGTTTCAACAATTGTTCAAGGCAATGCAGCCAAATTAGAGAAGACTGCCTTGATAGGAAGGTTTTTGGGTGCCAAGATGTCCAAACACATGATTGGCAATTGGGTCTCAAAACATTGGCCTGCGGACCCCATGCTGAACTTTCTTCCCAGGGGTTTTTTCGTTGCTGATCTTGAAACCAAGGAACAAAGAGATAGTACTATGAAGCAGGGAGTTTGGAAGCACAATGATTGTTTCCTGTTTTTGCTAAAATGGGTTCCATATTTCAATCCTGAATCTGGTGGCCGCCAATCCAACTGAGAAATCAATTTGGCTTAGATTGTACAATCTGCACTTCAAATATTGGTCTGACAAATGCCTAACAAAAATTGGAGATTCTATTGGGAAGACCTTGGAGTTGGATCTGCGCAATGGACAAACCCTGATCTACATTCGGATCCAATTAATAGCCATTAAAGACATACCGAAATTAATCAAGCTCATTACAAACGCTACATGTTGGTCTCAAATGATTGAACAAGAAAATCCAAAATTTTATTACCTAAAGTGCCATAGAAGGAACCACTTCGAAGCTAATTGGTGCCGCTTTCCCCATAGACCTCAGTGGAAATGGAGACAAAAGCAGATCGGCAATCCAGAAGACAGCGAAAAATCGATCAACACAAAGGGCAACAACAATTTGGATTCCTCTCCCCCACATCTCACTACTACTTCAGGTGCTCCTCCTATTTTGCCTCGCCTTTTTGTCATGCCAGTACCTTTCATTCAAGGCTCTAAACCTATTTTACCATTGCCTAATCAAAGGGTTGGGCCTTCTGAAGTCAAAGAACCAATGCTTTTTGATGACGGTTATGATCCTAAGGATGTGGAAGATAGTGATGCGCTGGATGTAATAGATCTGCAAAAGATTAGCCAGTCAGTGTTGGAACTGCTTAACACTGGTGTGAATCTTTCTTCAACCAAAAGGGGTTGGAAAACAAATAAACAAAAATGAGAAGCATCGGTGCTCAAGGGAGATCAGACTACAATCAAGAACTATCTTCTGAGGTCCAAGGGAGTAGCCCCCTCCCTTGAGGAGCCATGAAGCTCCTTACATGGAATGTTAGGGGCTTGAACGCCCCTAACAAATGGCGCATGACCAAGCACCAGCTTGACAATCAATTGGTCGATCTAGTCCTTCTACAAGAAACTAAATTGAATCTAGTTGAAGCGGATATCTTTGCAAAGCATTGCAAAGGGTGGAGCAGTTGTTTTTCGACAATGGTTGGAGCTTCCGACGATTTTGGTATACTATGGAAGCCTAATAGGATTCTTCTAGAGCCCATTTCTTTGTCCCCCAATTGGATCTCGGCTAAGGTACAAAGTTATTGTGCAAAACTTTCTTTCTACATTGTTAATGTTTATAGGCCTACCAAAACAAAACAAAAGAAATGTATGGAATGAGATATATGGGGAAATTGCTTCCTTTGAGAATGAAAAATTTGTGGTGGGGGGGATTTCAATGGGATTCTGGACCTAACTGAGAAAAGGGGCAGTCGAGGTTGAGTATCCCAAACACGGATTGATTTTTCAAAGTTCATCCAATCCACTAGTCTTATTGATTGTGTGCCCATGAATGGATATTTTACTTGCAATGATCGATGAGCAGGTTTCACCAACATAGCCCAGCGTTTGGACCATTTTATGTTGTCTTCCAATTGGCTCAAATCCCCTATGACTTCAGAGTCAATGATCTGTCCCATCTTGGGCTCTAACCATTTTCTTGTCTCCCTCCACCTAATGGTGGATCTGGTGACTACCAAGTGTCAATTTCGGTTTGAAAAAATGTGGCTACATTGCCCCA
>VDFB02184155.1:0-31521 GCA_007258455.2 Sequoia sempervirens
GTTTTTCAATGATTCAGATTACAAATTACAAGCATGCACCCGTTAAGGTTAGATAGATAAACCGAAACGTGCAAGAAAGCAACCCTAACCAGAATGGCACCGCTGAGGGTGAGCATTGGTCAGAGCGTCTTCTAATCTATTTGCAGAAAGGAACTCAACGTCAAGTATGTGCTACCCAATCCGATGCGGAGTGAGGGGCGACCATATGACGGAGTAAATACAGAACTACTGCTTGAAAGAAAATGCTGAAAGCTAAAGACTCTCAACACCCAGGATGTGCTTTCTAACCCAGAATGGGATAGTAGCGACCATAGGGCGGAGATGGATTACATTCAATTATCAAAATGCTGAAAGAGAGAAAGTTACAATCTGACTGAGCAAGAATCTAAGATCGACAGTACT
Source organism: Sequoia sempervirens (assembly GCA_007258455.2). NCBI lineage: Eukaryota > Viridiplantae > Streptophyta > Pinopsida > Cupressales > Cupressaceae > Sequoia > Sequoia sempervirens. The sequence continues at coordinate 403 of VDFB02184155.1, forward strand.
ACTGCCAGTATACAATTTGAAAGATGACTACTTGCTACCAATTACAAATCAGCCTTTAAGAATATTGCAATAATATTGAAGCATTCAATGATTGCCAAGAATAAGCTTAACTTGCATGAAAGGAACGGATCCAACCTCTTTAAATCTGTGCAATCTTCAATGATGTTTCCGTGAAGCCTTTAAGAGTTCCCAGCACCCATCCAAGAGCAATAGTGCAGATCCCTGTTTGCTGTTATAACTTAATCGTATTTTTTTCTTCGCAAACCAACCTTACATATTTATAAAAATAGCGAGATCTTCCCTGGCTGATCCAAAAAGGGCTAGAGACTGAAGGAAGACACCTTTAACAAGGAGGCGATCAGATTAGAATCACAAAACTGACTTGAAATGCTTCTATTTAATTTTTCACGAATCCCAATGCAATGCAAGAGGTACGGCCCAGCTGAGATGGTACGGCCTCCTTTAAAAATTCAATTCTCAATAATAAAATCTGGAAATTTAGGAACTTAGGCGTCTACCCTAAACAATGAGATTTATGAAATACCCAGAATGATATTTTTGTCTTTTTTTGAAATATGAATGAAATACTAAGTCTGCTGTAGCTAAATGCTAAAATCAGCAACCCTCTAACATGCAAGATCTGAAACTAACACTACTAATGCAGATTACAATGCACGGAATACAATGAATTCACAACTAGACTAAATTCATCACTAGTCGTTGTCTTACAAACGAGAAGAGATGCCCAATGGTTAGGAGGTCTTCATCCCTCGAAGTGATCCAGATTCAATCCGGCAGCATAACGGTGTAATTTCCAAGATGACCCAAATGATGCACAAGACTCCCTTTTTATAATTTCTGCTTGACTTCACGAAACCCTAGAAACAGCTTTTAGGTCAAAACTTCATCTTCTCAAGAAGGCGTACCTTTTCCTCAAAGCATTAATAAATGATATTTTAATTAAAAGTCCATCTTGAAAAGTGCGCCCCACATCATCTTGCTTGACTTAGGCAATAATTAAAATAATCATTTAATGAGGGCGCCACCCTCAATGGCCCCTTTTAAAAACATCTTTAAGTTATTACTTCTAAGCCCAAGGTCAACATTAAAATATAATATTTAAATGTGCCTTTAATGAAATAACTTAACTTATCCCTCCGGAGGTGCACTGAAGCCAAAACTGATCCAAACATCTGACCATTGAAACAGGAAGTCAACCGAGCTGAACATCATCTGCCAAACTGCCAAAAATAGAATTTACTAAAAATAGTAAATTCCAAAAAGTACCCAGAATGCCGGAATGATCATACCACTGCGAAGCCCTCTGAAAACCCAGAAGGAATCCGCCATTAAAACTGACATCTCCGAACAATGACCTCCTCAAAATTTGGAAACCCTAATTTTAACTTCCGACTAGCCTCCGGGTTCCCAACGAAAGGCCAACGGTCACTGAAACTGTCACGCTTAGAAAGGGGACATTACAGTCCGCCCTCCCCAAGATTGCTTGTCCTCAAGCAATTGCAAACTAGGGTGCTGCATTATCTCATCACTTTCCCACGTTGCATCCTCCATCGGCAGGTTCTTCCATTTTACCAAACATTCTCTGATAGTTCTATTCCTCAAGGAACGTTCTCTGAAGTCAAGTATCGACTCGGGAACCAGAACCAACTGTCCTTCCTCGTCCAATGGTGGCAACTGTGAAGAAGCGACCACATTGTGTCCAAGAGCCTTCTTGAGGCGAGACACGTGGAAGACGTTATGCACTCTGCTATCTGAAGGTAGCTCCAACTCATAAGCAACAGCCCCAACCTTTCTGATGACCCTAAACGGCCCATAGAAGCGAGGTTTGAGCTTCTCAGCTCCACTCTTCTTGAGAGTTGACTGTCTGTAAGGTTGTAAACGGAGATAGACCATATCCCCAACCTCAAAAGAACGTTCAATACGCTTCTGATCAGCATACAACTTCTGCTGATTTTGTGCAATCTGCAAATTCTCCTTCAAGGACCTCATTATGTCCTGACTATGCTGCAACAAATCCTTGGCTAAAGGAGCTTTGCTGTCACCAAACACCAAATCTGCAAAGCTGGGTGCTTCATACCCATAAAGTGCCAAGAAAGGAGACATTTTGATTGACATATGGAAGGTAGAGTTGTAACAGTACTCGCCTATATGCAGCCACTTAACCCAAGCTTTCTGCTATTCTGACACATAGTTTCTCAAGTAGCCTTCTAGCCACTTGTTCACCACTTCTGTTTGCCCGTCAGTTTGGGGGTGATAACTCGTGCTTGGGGTGAGCACAGTACCACTCATTCTAAAAATTTCCTGCCAAAAGGTACTTAGGAACTTACTGTCCCTATCACTTACAATATTCTTAGGCAAACCATGAAGTCTAAACACTTCTCGAAAAAACAAATCTGCAACTTGGGCTGCAGAAAAAGTGCTGGTAATGGCAAAGAAATGAGCAAACTTGGTGAGTCTGTCAACTACCACATAAATGCAATCCTTCCCTTGGGCCTTGGGCAACCCAGTGATGAAATCCATTGAAATGCTTTCCCATTTTTGATTGGGAATTGGAAGTGGTTGCAGCAAACCGGCTGGTAAGGTGTGCTCATTTTTATTTGCTTGGCAAACAGGACATTCCTGAATGTAACGTTGAACCTCCTTCTTCAAACCTTTCCAAGAAAACCTTTCTCGGATCTGCCTATAGGTCTTAAAAAACCCTTGGTGACCAGCAACTGGAATGTCATGAAAATTCAAGAGAATCTTCTTCTTGAGCTTAGAATCGGCTACCAGAAAGATTCTACCCTTATACTGAATCAAACCCTCAACCACTTGGTACTTTTCATCATGGAAAGTACCTTCCAGAATGCTGGTTGCAAACTGATTTTTTGCATAATCAGCCAGCAACATGTCTCTCCAGTCTGCAGTAAGCTCACACAATGAGCTGAGATGAGGCCTTCTGGATAGAGCATCGGCCACTACATTATTTTTTCCTTTGACGTATTCAATGTCAAAGTCGTAAGCTTGAAGCTTACTTACCCATTTCTGTTGCCTCTCATTTAAATCCTTCTGGTGCATAAAATGCTTGAGGCTATTGTGGTCTGTTTTAACCACGAACTTATTTCCCACCAAGTACTGTCGGAACTTGGCTAATGCATGCATAATGGCAAGCATTTCTTTGTCATAAATTGAATATGACCTTTCCACACCCCTTAATTTCCGGCTTTCAAACACAATAGGGTGTTTGTCTTGCATCAGGACAGCACCAACTCCTTCACCCGATGCATCACACTGCAGCTCGAATGGCTTAGAGAAATCAGGGATAGCCAAAACTGGGCACGAGCTCATGATCTTCTTAAATTTTTCAAACACAACTTGAGCCTTTTCTGACCAAACAAAGGCTCCCTTTTTGGTGAGATCAGTAAGGGGGGCCGCATTCTGAGAATACCCCTTAACAAACCTCCGATAGAAACCACAAAGGCCCAAAAAACCTTTCAACTGAGTCAAACTTTCAGGTGGTGGCCAATCAACCACGGCTTTGATCTTCTCCGGATCCACCTTTACTCCCTCAGCACTGATTATGTGGCCAAGGTATAATAACTCCACCATTCCAAATTCACATTTGGAAGCCTTTGCGAACAAACTCTCAGATTCCATGATACTAAGCACTTCCTCCAAGTGCTTGAGGTGATCTTCCCAAGTCTTGCTGTAGATCGGAATGTCGTCAAAAAATATCAGCACAAACCGCCTTAACTGATTCTGAAACACACGGTTCATGCAAGACTGAAAGGTGGCCGGTGCATTAGTCAAACCAAATGGCATGACTAAGAATTCGAAGTGGCCATAGTGACATCTGAAAGCTGTCTTTTCCACATCCGATCCCCTCATCCTTATCTGATGGTAACCGGATCTTAGATCAATCTTTGAGAAGAACTTAGCCCCATGTAGCTCATCAATGAGCTCATCTATTCTGGGAATGGGGTATCTATTCTTGATAGTGCTTTGGTTCAAAGCACTATAGTCCACGCACATGCGCATGGTACCATCCTTCTTTACAAGAACCACTGCAGAAGCAAAGGGGCTCTTGCTTGGGCGTATGAAACCCATCTCCAAAAGTTCTCGGATATTCTTCTCAATCTCATCCTTTTGCCTCTTCGGATACCGGTAAGGAGTTGTGATCACCGGTTTAGCTCCTTCCTTGAGCTCTATTATGTGTTCTGAACCTCGATCAGGGGGAGGTCCAGGAGGTAAATCAGCAAACACTTTACTCTTTTTGGTGAGTAAAGATTGGATATCAGGAGGATGCTCTACTTTAGTTTCAGCTGGACTTGCTGGAAGAATCATGCACTCAGCAGCCCATTCCACTTGATCATGACGTATCAACTTCGCCATCCTCTTGAATGATACAATCCGAGGACCACCATTTGACATACCTCTCAACACCACCTTCTTCCCATCGGATTGAAACTTCAACTCCATAGTTTGCAGATTTAGAGAGATCTCTCCAAGAGATCGCAGCCATTGAATGCCAAGGACAGCATCCGTATCTCCAATACTAACCACGTAGAAGTCATCCTTGACTTCGTAATTGCCCAATTGCATTGACATGTTCGGAATCCTCTTGGTGCATGAGATGTGAAACCCATCCGCAACCATAACTCTGAACCCTTCAAAGTCTTCTGTTTGCAATCCTTTCTTTGCCACCACAACTTCGTCTATGAAGTTATGTGTTGCACCAGTGTCAATCAAAGCGACAATACGTTGCCCTTTGATCATTCCCCGAACTTTAAAGGACTCATTTTTTTGGAAGCTCGAAAGCTGAGCCAATGTACCACCACTTTCTTTTTCACCTTCAGACTCTTCTGGAGTATTTTCTTCATCGCTGTCCTCAAAGTCAGCTTGCTGATCAGAAAAATCAGAATTGCTTTCATCAGCTGTGTAGAACTCAATTTGATGAATTTTAGCCCCCTTGGGGCACACATGATCTTGTGACCATTTTTCCCAACAACGGAAACATAAACCTTTCCTACGGAGTTCATTGATAGTTTCTGGATCCAATCTTGAGCCAGGGGGTTTTTGAGGTTTAAACTCCTTATGGTGAGGCTTCTGATGAAACTTTTTCCCTCTATCTCCTTTGTGAAAAGCTGGTTTGGAATGGAACTTAGCTTTGGGAGCAGCCCACTCCATGTTTCTAGCTTTTTTCATTGCTTCTTGTAGGGACGGTGGATCAAAAGCTTTGATCCAGCCCTTGATTGGCTCCATCAATCCTTCAGTGAATAGGATTACTAACCTTCTCTCTGTGATTACAGTGACCATAACTGAAAGTCTTTGAAACTCAGCTATGTAGGCATCCACAGTGCCATATTGTCTCAACTGTGCCAACTCCCTAAAGTGCACTTCTGGGTCCTTCTTCTCTAACCTTTCAATGAATCTATTGGAGAATTCATCGTATCTAGTGATAGACCCATGACCTAAGGTGACTAGGCCATGGTACCACCATTCATGCGCCACCCCATCTAGGTGTAGCGTAGCGAATCTAATCGCTTCTTCTTCAGCCATTGGCCTAAGTGCCAAGTAGTTGTCTAGTTTTTGTAACCAGGCTCGAGCAGAATTATTATCGCTTCCATCAAAATGGGCAAGCGTAACCTTGTTGAGAGCTTGATTCCAATCTCCTTGTGCTGGGGTTCTTCTTTGATCATAGTTCCTACCTTGGCCTCTATCCTTCCTCCGATACTCCATGTAATCATTGAAGGACATCTCAAGTTTTACTTCATCAGAAAGAGTGTCATACTCTGTTCGGCCTATCCTCACCCTCTCCAAGGGTGAAATATTTTCTTCAGGATCAGGCTGTGGGATTGCTGGTGTCAGAAACGTGGGTTTGAATGGTCTAGCAGAAATGTAAGTGTTGCTCACTGCAGGTTGGGCAACATGACCATTGTGCGGGTTGGAAGCACTGTGCTCCCCGGTATGCCCTGGGTTGGGTTGTGGAATACTGGGACCCAATCTCCCCAACAGGAGAGAAAACATATCCATCATGGCATCCATCTTCTTATCGAGTCCTTGCCCCAAATTGGCTGAATTGTCTATACCCTTCCCATTGTCACCTCTGTTGCCAGAACTTCTTTCGTTATCCCCCATTTCTGTTTCTTGCGAAGGCTCCCAATTAGCCCTCAAAACCTCGGAAGCTGTGTGACCTTCTGGGGCTTGATGCAACTGAGTCTGAACTGTACCTCTCTTGTATACTCTTGCCAAATACCTCTGTTCTCTGTCACTCATAGAAGGCTGATTTCACAGGATGGCAGGATGATGGCTCTGATACCACTGAAATATACCGAGCCAAATTTTTTTTTGTTTTTCAATGATTCAGATTACAAATTACAAACATGCACCCGTTAAGGTTAGATAGATAAACCGAAACGTGCAAGAAAGCAACCCTAACCAGAATGGCACCGCTGAGGGTGAGCATTGGTCAGAGGGTCTTCTAATCTATTTGCAGAAAGGAACTCAACGTCAAGTATGTGCTACCCAATCCGATGCGGAGTGAGGGGCGACCATATGACGGAGTAAATACAGAACTACTGCTTGAAAGAAAATGCTGAAAGCTAAAGACTCTCAACACCCAGGATGTGCTTTCTAACCCAGAATGGGATAGTAGCGACCATAGGGCGGAGATGGATTACATTCAATTATCAAAATGCTGAAAGAGAGAACATTACAATCTGACTGAGCAAGAATCTAAGATCGACAGTACTACTGCCAGTATACAATTTGAAAGATGATTACTTGCTACCAATTACAAATCAGCCTTAAAGAATATTGCAATAATATTGAAGCATTCAATGATTGCCAAGAATAAGCTTAATTTGCATGAAAGGAACGGATCCAACCTCTTTAAATCTGTGCAATCTTCAATGATGTCTCCGTGAAGCCTTTAAGAGTTCCCAGCACCCATCCAAGAGCAATAGTGCAGATCCCTGTTTGCTGTTATAACAATACTGTATTTTTTCTTCATAAACCAGCAACAAAGATTTATAAAAATGCTTAGATCTTCCTAGAAACTGATCCAAAAGACTAGAGACTGAAGGAGGACACCTTTAACAAGGAGGCGATCAAATTAGAATCACAAAACTGACTTGAAATGCTTCTATTTAATTTTTCACGAATCCCAATGCAATGCAAAAGGTACGGCCCAGCTGAGATGGTACGGCCTCCTTTAAAAATTCAATTCTCAATAATAAAATCTGGAAATTTAGGAACTTAGGCGTCTACCCTAAACAATGAGATTTATGAAATACCCAGAATGATATTTTTGTCTTTTTTTGAAATATGAATGAAATACTAAGTCTGCTGTAGCTAAATGCTAAAATCAGCAAACCTCTAACATGCAAGATCTGAAACTAACACTACTAATGCAGATTACAATGCACGGAATACAATGAATTCACAACTAGACTAAATTCATCACTAGTCGTTGTCTTACAAACGAGAAGAGATGCCCAATGGTTAGGAGGTCTTCATCCCTCGAAGTGATCCAGATTCAATCCGGCAGCATAACGGTGTATTTTCCAAGATGACTCAAATGATGCACAAGACTCCCTTTTTATAATTTCTGCTTGACTTCACGAAACCCTAGAAATAGCTTTTAGGTCAAAACTTTCATCTTCTCAAGAAGGCGTACCTTTTCCTCACAGCATTAATAAATGATATTTTAATTAAAAGTCCATCTTGAAAAGTGCGCCCCACATCATCTTGCTTGACTTAGGCAATAATTAAAATAATCATTTAATGAGGGCGCCACCCTCAATGGCCCCTTTTTAAAACATCTTTAAGTTATTACTTCTAAGCCCAAGGTCAACATTAAAATATAATATTTAAATGTGCCTTTAATGAAATAACTTAACTTATCCCTCCGGAGGTGCACTGAAGCCAAAACTGATCCAAACATCTGACCATTGAAACAGGAAGTCAACCGAGCTGAACATCATCTGCCAAACTGCCAAAAATAGAATTTACTAAAAATAGTAAATTCCAAAAAGTACCCAGAATGCCGGAATGATCATACCATGCTGAAGCCCTCTGAAAACGAAGGAATCCGGCCATTAAAACCGACATCTCCGAACACGACCTCCTCAAAATTAGGAAACCCTAATTTTAACTTCCGACTAGCCTCCGGGTTCCCAACGAAGGCCAACGGTCCTCTGGCCCCATCGCTTTAGAAAGGGACATTCTGAGCTCCTCGGGGTTGGCCCGAGGCTAGTAGGACGGGATGCAGGTGTCCTTGAGAGTTTATACTACATCGAGCTCGCCTTCCGAGATGTTTTTCTTCTGATGAAGCGCCAAAGATTTTCCACCGAGGTAGCAGTATCTCGCCGAGTGGATGCCTATAGACTTCTTCAGCGAGTCAAGGATGAGTCTGCTGCGACCATCAAGAGCATTCAGGATAACTTGACTGAGCAATCTCAGCTTGCCAGTGACAGGGGAGCCCGATTGGACATCTTGGAGCCTCGGGTGGCAGCCTTGGAGGAGGAGGCACAGCAGAAAGAAGCAGCATGGCAGCAGAAAATGAGAGCATTGGAGGACCAGTTGGCTGCAAAAGAGGTAGAATTGGCGGCCAAGAAGGCCGAAGCAGAGCAGGCAAAGAGCCAACTGATGGAGGCAGCCCGATGGTGAAGGCGGCGAGGGAGAGGGAGATCCTGGCAGATCGGCAGCTTCGCACACGCACGGAGGAGCTGAGGCGCCTGAGAGCAGAGCATTCTTCCACCACTCCGACGTCATCTGTGCATCCAGGGACGCACTCCCTTCCCCCTACTTCTCAGTAATCTTATCTTGTTGTATGTATGTCGTCTGGAAGACGACTTTCTTTTTGGGGGGGATGATGTTAGTCGGATATTTTACTTGTTGTCGTTTACCGACCGTAGTTGGCCTCGGTCGTAGTCGGCCTCGGTCATACTCGGCAATTGTTAAATAAAACAATAGTTAGTAAAGAATAATAATGTCATGTAATGTCATGTACTCTCGGCAAAACATGTTCAGATTAGTGTTAATGTAATGATGTTATGAAACGTCGTGTCGGTTGGTTGTCTAACCACCGCCGAGCGTTATATGTAGTCGGGTGGGAATAGTCGGATGATGCTATGCTGCTATTGATGCTATTATGCTATTGATGATTCTGAATGAGTTATGTTGTACGCATTGTGATACACTCTTTGTACATGATATTCCTGAGAATGAATAAAGTTTCTGGCATTTTACTATGATATCTCTTAGTTTACTGTCTTATCCTATGTTCTGCATATTACACGTTTGCCAGTAATTAGGATCCCATTCCGAGGCAAACAACGACTTCTTCTAAAAATCAGATTTTTAAATCTGATTTGCATCCAATAGTTCTTCACTGAGGTTTGATGTCCAATCAAATGAATTTGCTATCTCTTTTCTGTCCTTTCATCTTGACGAAGTTCTGGCGAAATTTTCAACTTCATCCAATTTACTTTCAGCTTGCTTTTTCGCAACAATTTAATTATTTAACCAGCTGAAAGTAAATTTTCGAATCCAAGGCACGAGAGTTAATTATTTGAAAAAGTCTTTGTATTAATGTTAATCTTTTGGACTGCAGGTTGACAACCACGGCAGGCGAACCATCAAAGAAGCTGAAAATGAAGTTTGCCAGCAAGGGTGCTCAGCGAGAGACCAAAGTCGTTTCAAAATGGAAGAATGTCGTGGACACCGATCTCGGACACGTCGACTTTGATGAATTTAAGAAAAGAGTGTATGGGCAGAAGGGACTTCCCACACCGATAGCCAAACGGATAGTCAGAAATGGGATATTTCAGGCAGCTGGATTCCCACCGGCAATGGATTGTGCAGAGTTGATGGTGGAGTGTGCTCTCCACTATGACGCTCAGAGGAGACAGATCATCGCACCTGATGGAAGAGTCTTAGCACACTTGGGCGAAGTTGCAATCCAGGAAACCTTCGGCATCCCGGAACATTCACGAACGGTCTATAAGACCAAGGAAGAAGCCAAAAGATTATATGACAGCCAACCAGATTTGTGCGCCACAACAGTTAACAAGGTGTGGATGGACAAGCCTAAGCCTTCAATCAAGAAGATGCCCAAGAGACCTCGCCAGACAGACTTCAAGGAAGATTTTGGAGATATCATACTGATGCTGAACAGAATAGCTGGTAACCCGCAAGGCGCCTTTTTCGAGAGCTGGATGTACTATTTCATAGACGAGATCACTTCTGGCGTCAAAATGTTCAACTGGTCACGGATGATAAGTGACAACCTCCACGAGCAATTGATCAACCTCGAAGAGACTAAGTCTTTTCATATGAGTTCGTATGTTGTATACCTGTTGGCCAGATCATACAAGTATCCAGGATTGATTTGCAAGGGCAAAATTGGCAACGGGGAGAACGAACTCAGGCCTTACGACTGTTACCCACAGCTCCAATTGAAGGAGAAGACTCACTTCAGGAGGGTGCATGATGCCTTCCTAATGCATATTACTAGAAAACTTCAAGAGAGGATAGAGTGTCTTTGGACATTTTATTTTGAAGTGTTCGGATGTGATAAAACGCATACACTCAACAGGTACAAAAGCTAAAAAGTGACAAGCTTATGCAACTGCAACTTTGAATCTTCAACTTGTGATGCAGTTAACCGGAGTTACGAGTCTCGGATAGCCTCGCAGGATAGCTCATCGGATAGGTAGACTAATTCTAAAGAGATTGACTATATTCATGAGCATTTACCACAAAATTTAGGCCTTCAAAAAGAAGGGCGCCCCTGGGCTACAGGGGCGCAATTTTGCTTTTCCTTGAGAAATCTTCAAAAATTGACCATTGAAATCATCATCTTAGCCATTGAAATGACCATACAAAAGTATAAGTGTCGCCGTGAAATGCTCCTCCATCGTGAAATGCTTCATTCTGAGTCTCTGATTCAGGTTCTGATCAATGGATACTGCCTTTGACTGACAAAACATTAACAAAACTCCATGCTTGATATTGCCCAAAAACTATATTTGACATCATTTTAGCAAGGTTTAGACTATTTTAAAAAAATGCCTTGATGAAGCAAAAATTGGGTTTGGGTACAACAAGGTTGAAGACAAATTTCAGATTTTATGTTTTATAGAAGTCGGACAAGATTGGCGTTTGACAATATATTCCTATCATTGAAGTTTTTTTGAATAAAATATATTAATTTGTAATTCTGGAATCTTTCAACCATGCGGCTGAAGCTGTTCATACCATTTTGGTATCATATCATACTCACTCTCAATTTATGGTGGGTGGCAACTAATCTATTTCTACCTTTGTCCACATCTGATTTAAATATTCAAAGCTAAGTTTGAAGTGAATGGGAGTCGAGCTTAAGAAGTTATATTCATATTTTAAGAGGGCACGAACAAAGTCTATTTTCATATCGCAGCTCATAGTAAGCCACATGAGCATTGGAATAGCCTTAGAGGACAACATCAGACTGATAAGGGTAGACGTGAGTCTCAAGGAGACTCCTTTCCCTGTTATTGGAGCTGCGGTGGAGTTTGGATGGATGTGACAACCTGAGGAAGCTATCGGGTCCCAGTTAATTTCTAGCCGCCATCTATATCTCCTTTTTGATTGGCTGATTTATATGAGTAGGCATTTATATGGTGAATGAATGTTTGGATATTGCAACAAATCGGTGAAGATTATTAGTAGCTGTACTTGTAACAGCCAAGTGAATATTAATCGATTGGCTATAGCTTGAGGCTACACCAAGTAAGGGAATCGTGGGGTATTCAAATAAGTTTTAGAGTCCCTCAAATAAGACAAAGGCTGAAGATAAGGACAATATTCAAAGACATCGGGTGCTGCTTGGATGTCTACTAAGCATTGACTTTATTTGAAGCTATCAAGTCCTTGTTGCTTGCTTGCTGCTTCCTACTTGTATGCTGGATTTTGTCAATTGTAGCATCCCTTCCAAGTCTGGAAATGTGTTGAATTGAACACTGTTTTGCTTCAACATTGTATTATTCTTGTAGTGAACAACAATAACTATTTGGTGTTTGAATAATTGAATTGTCATTTGCATGAACATATATATTGCTGCATATGTATTGCCCAAAAATGCATCGTTGTAATTCCTTTGCTGCAATGGAAGATTGAATTCATATAGTTTATTGGTGCGATGCATGTAATGGTTATTAAAGTTATCATGCTCATTTTGTAAAACACCATATATCTGATATAAACTAGTCCAGTTCTATGCAAACTATTTGACAAAATGTCAATATGTCAAACTGAGAAAATATTGAAAAATTATCCCTCTATCCAATAGAGGATATTACAATATCCTTAGATCTCTCAAGGACAACTTACAGAGTGCCTAGAATCAACAGAAAATGTATGCAGACAGGCACAAGATTGAGAGAAGCTTTGAGGTAGGGGATTTGGTTTTCTTGCGTCTATAGCCCTACAGGTAGTCCTCCTTGAAGAAAAGTGGTGTGGAGATGGTTAAACCTCTTTTCTACGGTCCTTATAGTATTGCTCGTAGAGTGGGGGAAGTGATGTATGAGCTTGAGTTGCCAAAGAGCAATCAAATACACAATGTATTTCTTGTGTCGTGTCTCAAGAAGGCACTAGGGCAACACCTTACATCTTCATCGGAGCTTCCACCGTTGGATGCGAAGGGCAGATTGGTTTTGGTTCCAGAGGAGATTGTGGATATCAAAGAGAGGAGGTTGAGGAGCAAAGTAGTCAAGGAGTACTTGATTAGGTGGAGGGATTTATTAGTAGAGGGTGCAACTTGGGAAGGAGAGTAGATTCTTTAGCATCCTAATTTGCAATTGGTTGAGGACAAGCAATTTTGGGAAGGGAGGACTATAATGGCCCTTTCCGATGCCTAGGTAGGAGTGACTTAATTAGCCTATTTTATTCTTGTAGGCTAATGTTGAGGTTAAGGGAATATTTTAATTAATTATTTAATATTATCCATTTCCAATATATTTCAAGGATGATATTATTTAATTAATTTAGTTGAGTTTATAAAGTGACTTGGTGATTATTTATGAAATATAAAAGAAAAAGATCACTTTATTTTCTTGGGTTAAATTAAAATATCAAAAATGGGGAAAATAAAAAGGTCATCTTGTGAGATGACTAGAAAAGTGAAAAAGTGAAAAAGTGAGCTCATTTGCATTATGCTTGGATATTATTTCACTTTGTGATCTTGGAGAGCTTTTGGAGTTCTAACCCTTGGTGGAAAGTGGAAACCTTAAGGGTGATTGGTTTTGGTGGTGTAACGGATCTACCCTAGCCAATCTGTTAGAGAAATTATTCATGTTTCTCACACTAGAATTTATAGGCAGAAAAAGAAGAAATTTGGAAGTCTCCTTTGGGAGACAAGTTTCAAAGTTTATTGTGGTCAGGGTAAAATAATGCAATAGCAGATGTATGTATATGTTTTAATGTTATGGCAAAACTGGAAGATCAACACAGGAGGTATGACTGTTAAATGATATTTCTTGAAGCCAAGTGTTCTCTTTCTTATTGTGGCTCTAAATTTCCAGCCGTCACACCTCTATTAAGTCGTAACCTTCATTCTTGACTACCTGAGCCCAATATTTCCCAAGGAGGAGTCTTGTGTGGCATATAGGACAAAAGGGGAGGCATCTAATTTTGGTCTGCCTGTGTCGAGATAAAGACAAGGAAGTTTGTTCAAGAAAAGCATCACATAGATTTTTGGAGGTTATGAGAGGTACCTGACACCCTAGTAAATTTCCGCCACTCTCATATTTGTGCTAACCGCAGCCTTATACCAATCGCTACTTTCCTAGGATTGGTGCCGTGCCTCATTGGGATTGCTGGATGTGACTTGGAGGTCATTGCTGGTCAAGCCAGTCAATGGCTTGCTATTTAATATGAAACATGTTGGGCCCCTTAATCTATCGATTATTTTCTACTAACCACCGTTTCTGTTTGGAATGTGGTCGCAACAAGTAGGGGACATATTTTTACAAGGAAGACAATGCTATGATATGGTTCTGTGATGACAAGGATAATCTAGGTCAGCAAATATTATTACTGTTCTTGATGAATATTTCAAACAATGTAAATTTTGAGTTAGACCATTAAAATTGTATTTCATAAAGCACTCGATATTGCTATATGTTGTATGTTGAATATATTTAATTAAGTTGGGTTTGGAGAAAAAACCATTCTAAGCACATTCAACATAAGAACTGCATTCTACCTTGACATTTCAATGGGCACAATTGAAAACTCACTCAGAACAACATTATAAAAACTATTTGAAAAAATGCCCACCCAGCTCCATTGGTAAACTTTTGAGTTTTATTTAGGAGATAAAAGAGAGTTTGTCAATTGATCATGTTTGGTAAAGGCATATCATTTTGGTGTATTATTGGAGAGAGAATTAGTTTAAGCAATGTAAATTGTGGGAGGCCCATGAAATGATAAATTGCAAATTGGAAACAAACCAAGAACGTTAGCATGGTAACTGTTTGACGAAATGCCTGGTCAATTGCAATCTCAAAATTGAAAAACATTTCACTCAAAATTGCCTGGGTACATTACAGGTATTTGAGTAAATGTCTGATTAATTGTTAAAGATGTTTTCAAACTGTTGAGACCCAGGGCATAATCACTACTCCACCCTTCCATGTGCCATTGATTTGAGAAGAGTAAAATTTTTTGAGGAGAAACATGAGAAGTTATCTAGATAAAAAAAATTCAAATTCTGAAGTACCTTTGAGAAGAGATGCATTTTCTTATTTATTCATTAATTAGATAATTCATATTGACACATTATTACCTATAAACAATCATCAATTATCCTGCTGGCATTAAATTATAGCTCTCTTGGAAATTCATTTCTGATGGTTTCCATGTCCTCATTTCTGTTGGTCAACATAGACTATATTCTGTCTTAGATTCCATCATTCCTAGTGGCACCCTATCTATGGAATATGAAGAGTTGTGTGGGGCGTGGGAAGTTACACATGAAACATGAAGATTCATGTGTGGGGTTTGTGGATTCACATGGAACATGAAGAGTCATGTGGGGCATGAAGGGTTATATGTAGGACATGAGGAGACTTGCAGGATATGAAGGATCATGGTTGGCATTTGGTTCCGTGTTTTTGCACCCATTGTATTGGAAAACCACTTGGTGCTTTCCAATGAGCTTTGTGCTTATAGATAGAATCTCTTGGTATTGTAAAATCATAACAATTATAAGAAGTGCTGTGTTTGAACAACAAAATTGAAAATATAGATCTGTAGGTTTGCCGGGGGTATATGCTGATACTGAAGGACTAACATTGGAGAAGTTATCTTGTAGTGTGATCATTAGTTGTTAATATAGTGAGTGGTGGTGTTTTGCTGGACTTTTTTCAGAAAGGGTTTAATAGGGAAAATCTTGTGTCATGTTTGAGTGTGCCATTGTTTACCTCCTGTTGCGTATTAGATTATGTTAAAATGGCTTCTTTTATAAAAGTTTATCAAGGATATAATAATAGTTTCTCAAGCATTATTATTATTTTCTTACATTTGGTATCACATGCTGGCTTTAGCTAATATTAGTGAGAGTAAGGACATTTTGGTCTTGTGAAGATTGAAAAGTTTAATGGCCAAAACTTTGAGAATATGAAAGATCGTCTTGATAGAGATTAGTGGATTGTTGTGTTAGGATAATGAACCTTGGGTGTGACGACAAAGAGTGGACAAAGATTGATGGGAAGGAAAGAAGTTTAATTTGGTTTTGCTTTTAGATTCAATGTTGGTGAATGTCTTAGGAGAAGCCACCATTAAGGATTTGTGGGATAAAATAGGGTTTTTGTGTAAGATAAATTTCTAATTAACAGAGCGTTACTTTAGAAGAAGTTGTATTCTCTTAGAATGAGTTATGACGACTTTTCCATAGAGCATCTAAATGCATTCAATATTATGATAAGCCAATTAATAGAAGTTTTATTCTCATAGAATGAGTGAGGGCAGCTTTGTGACAGAGCATTTGAATGGATTCAATATTATGGTAAGCCTAATAACTTCTGTTGATGTTAAGATGGATGAAGAAGACAAACACATTACTTTGTTATGTTCTTTGCTCGGTTTGTGTGATAATTTGTTATGGCCATTACTAGTACCTCAAACAAGATAAACATGAGGAGCTAGTTGCAACCTTTCTCTTAGAAGAAATAAGGCTGAAATCCATGGAGGGTGTTACATAGGTCACCCTATTTGTGAGAGGTTACTCTCACAAGGAAGGAAAGAAGGAAAGAAGTTAGGATATAGACAACCAAAAATTGAAGGTAAACCTAAATCTCTTTGATGATTTTAGAAATTTTTTTTGGAATTGTGGTAGATTTGGACATTTTAAAAAGCAATGAAGGTTTAAGAAGGCTGACAATGGCAAGGCATTTGATGATGTCTCTTGCATGGAAAAAAGGTCCTCCGTTGAAGAAGTTGGGGATGTTTGCTTGGCATCTTCAAGTGCACATTCATACCATGATGCATGGTTGATTGATTTGGGAGCTTCTTTTCATATTACTCCTCACAAGGAGTGGTTTTCTAAATATTAAAGTTATAATAGAGGTGTTGTATTCTTGGGTGATGACTTGACTCATAAGCTCATTGGCCATGGTAAAGTCAAAGTGATGTTTAAAACTGGAAGAGTCAAGTCATTCATGGACTTCTACATATTCTAGGTTTAGGAAAAAATGTGGTATTTGTGAGTAAGATGGGTGATGCAAATGTGCAGGTAGTCTTTGACTAAGATAGTTGCAATATGGTGAGAGGAGTCTGTTTTGTGAGTCTATTCAAGTTGGATGCAAGCACCATAAGTGATGGGTTCAATAGTTCAATGGTTCTTGAGGCTGGAAATCATAAGTTGCCTGCCTAAAGAAAACTTGTTGGTTGCATATGGGTGTCTAAGAAGAAGTTCAAATTATAGGGTCTTTTGGATATTGAGGACATAAGCCATGCTTCCAAGGTATGTACTAGACTAGACATTGGCCATGCAATGGCAATTTTGAGTAGATACATAACAAAGCTAGTGAGAATTGGTAAGTTTTCTTGGTGTAGGAAATTTGTGGGCATAGTTGTTCTTAGCTGTTGATTCATGTATGCAAGACCCCTAGGTAAAGTATTCAAGAAGTTGTTGAATGTTAGGCTTGTGCTGTATGCTTTGTATGTACCTCATGTTGGATATTTATTATACCCCTCCATTTCTAGGGTCATTTGTAGCACATGTGGAGACTTCTAGAATATGGTCATGGGTGGCGTTTGGGCCCATGGTTTTGTACCCATTGAATTGTAAACAGAGTTGTAGAATACGCCACCCCAACCCCCTTGGTACGCATACCTGGTACAGGTACGGATACGGTACGATAGATACCACATGGATACTGTACCCTTGTGTCTTCAGAAAACCATGTATTTTTAAGCCGTGCTGGATACATAGGGATTCGTTTTCTAAAAAAAATACCACGAATTTTCAAAAATATGAAGTTAAATCTTAAATTTGTAGGAAAAACACTAAGTCTTTTTTGTTATATATAAACCTAACCAGAAAGAATTGTACAATAGTTCTGTCGTGGGCATTTTTCTGAAGATTTTTTATTGCACAAATTTTTTGAGCATTTTTTATGCACGAATTTTCTGAGTGTTTGTTCTTGCTCGATTTTTGTAGGGTTTTCCGATTCGTTTTTTCCTACTTGGGCGTTTTCTGGGATTTTTTAACCTTATAAGGATGTGACATAACTATGCTCTTTGTTTCAAAATTCACATAATTATTTTCATTGTTCAATCATAAATAAAATTCAGTGGAAAATATATATAATTTTTAATAATATGTGAGTATTTCTCTTGTAACGTAGTTCAATATTTATATGATATTAGAAAGGTTTATTATTATTTTTAATAATAATATGCAATCATAAATATGCATGAACCATAAACAAAATACAATAGCAAACATTTATTATTATTAATAATATGCACATGGGTATTTCTTCTCTTAACGCTGCTTATTATTTAATATGATATTAGAAATGTTTTGATTTTATTTTATATTAGTGTAATAATTTATGGTTTATATGTAGGTTACTCAATTCAGTTGTGACAAGTTTGTTTTAGTAATTCAATTCATGAGGTTTGAAGCTATGGCTTTTAAATTATACCTGGAGGGTGTAACATTAAATTTAAAAGATAATTTAACATAGGCATAATAAATATAGACGCAATCTATATATTTAAAATTATAATCATTAAATATGTATTATATTTTATTATGGTTTATAATACAGATTTTTTAATATATATATATATATATTAGGTAAGTGTTACCAAATACGGGGGTAACACCCAAAAAAGTAAGTTTGTTTTTTGTGCCATATTTCGTGGCTTTTCAGCTGCCTTCGCCATTTACTGGGGCCTTTACATTTAATTATTTTGATATCGATAATGATGGCTTAATGTTGCCACCTTCACTCCTTGCAGGATTTGGTATGCCACGTGTCCTTTCATATATACATATATATAAGATTTTCATATATATATATATTTTTTATTATAATTTATTATTTAATAGTTTATATTTATTTTTCTTTATTATAATTTTTTAATTAAATTTAATATTTAGATTTAAAAAATTAATTGTGAAATTGTTTTTTTTTTAATTTAAATTAATTTTTCTTTATTAGATTTTTTATATATATGGGCATGCTTTTTTTATGAATGCCATATCTTGCTGTATCCATATTAGGGGTCTTGAAAAATGGCTGTATCCGTGTCCAGGTAACTTTGATTGTAAAAGCATAAGGTGGTTTCTTATGAGCTTAGTCTATAAATACAAGCACATGGCATTAAAATCATAACAATAACAAGACTTGCTGTGTGTGAACAACAAGATATAGATCTTCAGGTTTGCAAGGGAGTGCATGCTGGACTACATGATTTAGCCCAAGAGAAATCTCATTGTTTATGATCATTATTGGTTAATAGTAAATACAATGAGTGGTGCTGTTTACTGGATTTTTCCTGAAAGGGTTTCCTTGGGTCTATCTTGTGTCATCTTTGTGTATGATATCGTTTACTTTTTGTTGCATTCAAATTCTGTTAGCATAGCCTCTCCTGTAAAAAAATATCAAGGAAATAGTAATTGTTTATTATTTCATTTCATTGAGGAATAGACAGGACGACCCATACCATGTTATCCAAATGTTTAATGCTTCTATGCAATACTAGTTTACCGTTCCATTTTCTTGATGTATATTATTTTCTATCTTCTCATTATAGGTAAAAGTCCTTTGCAACCTGTACTTGAGCTGAAGAATCCTCAACAGAAGTAAGTATGTATTGTTGGCAGACTTGACATTTTATCTCTGCCCATTTCCAAGAGTTTTTATTCATTTTGCACCTTCAATATGAAAAATGAAAATTATTATCTTTGAATTTGTGCATATGCATGGATCAATTAACCTTTCATCTCTACTTTGCTGGAACAATGAAAATAGTATAACAGCTTGGTTTGAATAAGTTTTAGCATTCATTCACCTAATTAGTTTAACATGCTAAACGTAATTAGAGATAACGAAATAGAAAAAAAGAGTTAATCTAACATATACTTACTAAATGATTGATGGTTATCTAAATAGCCATAAAACTTTCAGATATTAAGTATAGATAACTGACTGTTCCTTTGTAGGCCACAATGATTTATCTAAATAATATTTGATTACTTAATTTAATAATTATAATGATAATACATGTTTCCGTTTCTTAAGCTGCTTTGAGTATAGATAACTGACTGTTCCTTTGTAAGCCACAATGATTTATCTAAATAATATTTGATTACTTAATATAAGAATTATAATGATAATAAATGTTTCCCTTTCTTAAGCTGCTTTGTCTTCACAGAATGCTTGCATAAGATTGTATAAAAATGTTTTTCCCTTGAAACATTTCTAATGAAGGTAATTCTTGCCATATGCTTGAGTCCTCAGTGGATTGTTTTGAGTATTAAGTAGCCAAAGAGACTCCAATTTTGCAAATCCAAAATTGATTTCCATCTTAAAGCAGAAGTTGGAGTTGAAGTTATAGTTGAAGATATCGAAACATTTCTACTACAAATAATTAAATAAAGGATTAGCAGGTGGAAATAACAAGATGGCATGTACCATGGAAATCCCATTGGCCTCAAAGGCCTTAATTTGGCCTTGGTGACTGTAATGTCCCCTTCTCAACAGTGATTAGTTCAATGACCATTGGCCTATTTCAGAGACCCATAGGCTACTCGGAGGGCTAAAATTAGGGTTTCCTGTTTTGAGGGGGTTGTTGCTTGAAGTTTGGAGATTGGATTGCAGATTCTTTCTGGGTTTTTAGAGAGCTTTGCAGTGATATGACATGCATGGTGATCCGAGCAACTTCGGGAATTTGCTATTTTTAGTAAATTCCATTTTTGGCAATAGTCCTGTTGGCTTTAGTGCAGTTGGCTCTCTTCTTCAACCAATTCAGTTGGTATTTGTGTTTTTTGGCCTTTTGATACATTTTCTAGAGATAAGTTAATTTAATTAAAATAATGTTATATTTTAATGTTAACCCCTTGGCCTAGCTTTATGACTTAAAGTTGTTCTGAAAAGGGGGACTTCAAGGGTGGACGCCTCATCAGGAGGTGATTAAATATTTTCTAAAGGTCAAATTATGCTTGGAGAAATGGGATGCCTACTTGAGGGGAAAGGTTATTTTTAAATTAAAGTCAAATATTGCCTTGATGTAGAAACCCTTGTTTCTGCTTCTAATTCCGACCAAGCTTTTTTTTTTTTTTTGAAGTTTTTGGTTTTTTTGTGGTTTTTTGCATGAAATAAGGAAATTGCGATTTTGCAAAGAATTGATAATAAATTCAATAAAAATCATTCAACTCTGTAAACTATAGAATCTATTGAGAAAACGGATACCAGACTATTTATTATTCTTCTGAGATGATTACATTGAAGATCCACTACATGCAAATAAAAAGGCAATGATATTTTAACAAAAACCTGGAGATTGCAGCAAGCTGAAACTGATATAGAACTGGTACGGCTGCAATAACTATCTCTTTCTCCCTCGGTCTAATGATGTGAGTTGATACCAGATGCAGGGGCGCCACTACTGGTGAAGACTGGAAGCCAAATAAAGAAGCGCCTTTCTCAAGAAATAAAGTACGGCTCTTGAGAAGGTACGGCCAGGTACAAAAAAGTACGGCCCTGTCAACAGCAGCAAGTACAATGGTACAGCCTTCCTGAAATCAATGTCCAGTCTCAAGAATATGATGCGCCTTGATGTAAATATGCCTTCTGGAGGAAACCCTGAATCAAAACTCTGATAATGAATGATCTGTGAAGTTCTATGATCTCTTCTGGATGAAGAAACCTCTTTGCTGGCAATAAATCGGATGATATTTCACACCCTCTGAATTGCTCTCAGTGGAGATGGCTCGTTCCCCAATGCACTGAGACTGAAACCCTTGGCTTCCATTCTCTGGTTGAAGACTTCAACAATTTTCAATAAACAATAATCATAATGGCTCGAATTTCCAAGCAAAGCTTATATCTCCTTTGAAAAGTGCGAATTCCTTAATAATAGGGATCATTAAAATAATTCGACTTTTATTATTTAATTTCTCAATAGTCTTCAATGTAATTTTTGATTATAAAAATAATCTCAAACGGCCCCTTCCAATGTTGGGCGACCCCTTCGCTGAAATCACTTAAGTCGTAATATTAAAATATTACAACTTTATATTATATGCTCCAGTTAATATTTAATTAATTCAATTAAATATTAATATCTCTCTCAATATTCACCGGATGCACGTAATCGCCCGGGTTTAATTTTACTGGCGAGAAGTGATTCCCGCACGCGGATCAATCCATATCGCTAAAATAGCAGGGTCCCACGCCGAAAAGGAATATCGCTAAAACAGCAACCGGTGCCAAAAGTCTCATCGAGCCCAAACGGAAGCCAATCATCAAACACGACGATCGGGGCCGAGCTAAGCTCTATCAAGACTTTCTATCCATCCTATCGCCTCACGAGGGTCAAGCATATTAATAGGCCAATCCGCTCGCAGAGATGTCAACTAGAAGGGGACATGACACTTGAAAAATGGGACGCCATCTTTGGAGGGAAAAGAAAGCAAATTCAAATTTGAAAATTGGGCGCCCTTCTTGAAGCTTCGAGAAGATCCCTCTCAAGTCTATAAAAGCAAGCCTCTGCTCTTCATTTCAAGCATCTTTTGTCTACCATATCGTTATGTTGCTGGATTGTTCAGGCAAAGCTTCGAGGAAGGCATACCTCCTAGCACTTGGCTCATCTTCTTGCTTGAAAGATAGCAACTAGTTGGGTGTTAGTTTGTAATGGAGTCTTTTGCATTTTTAGTTGGGTTTATTATCATCTTGTAGTTCAGTTTCTTGCATTTTAGTCAAGTTTTGGAGTTGCTGAGTTAAATTAGTGTTGGTGTGCGTTTTATCATCCACCGAACACACAGAATAAAATGCCCAAAGACACTCTATCCTCTCTTGAAAAACCACCGCGTATGCTAAGATTGCGAGAAGATCATATGGCGATTCCAAGGTTTCTTTTGTCAGGTCTTGACGTGTGGATAAGCTCAATGGGCGTTGTGATTTGTTGGTAATACACAAAGGGACTTACGTTAAAGAACTCTTCACAAGTTTGGGACTTAGGCGGATTTATCATTAAAAGCTTCTTCAATAGGGACTTTCAATTTGGATCTCAAAAAAAATTGCAAAAAGATAAGGGTTTAGAGGATTTATTCTACACCTAGGAATTTAAGAGACAGTAAAGATTCGATGAAAGGAATAACCAAACTTTGTTTCGCCTCCCTGGGACAACTACGCAAAGTGGGTGCAATCATCAAGGGGTGTGATTATTATTTTCAAGCCTCGAATGAGACCGAAGTTAAGCTTCCACAATTACAAGCTCAGGCTAACTTTACGCATCGAATGCAAATCATCCATTTGAAGAAAGTATGAGCAATATTTAACCATTGAATCTATACGATCAATCTCGCATTCACTTAACCAATCTTCAAAGCAAATTCTACTTAACTTAATTCTAACTCTAATCTATGGTAGAAGAAGCTATGCAACCTTGCTTACTACTTGACAATAAAAGTTATTCAAAGCAAATCATGCATAAGAGCTTTTATTATCGGAAATAGTCTCAATGCAACAATTTTATACACTGTCTCCACACAAATGAAAGTGAGAGATCACCCGATTTAAAATGAATTTTCAAAAGAATAAATGAAGGGGCGAAGTTAAAAACAATATCGTATTGAATTAACACAACCAACCCTAATTAGGGTTGCCCAAAATCTTTATCGATTGACAATCATTAAAACTGGTATATGCACATTGATTCCAACATGGATTATTGACTTGGCTCGGATGCTTTCAAAGGCATTATTTATTTTATTACCGGTGATATGCGAAAAGGTCACAACATCACGTGACTTATTGATGATGTTTTATCAATTCACCAAACATCAGAATAAAATGTCAAAGACCTCTATCCTCTCTTAGCGAAAAACCACGTATACTGGATTGCGAGAAGATCATATGCGTGATTCCAAGGTTTCTTTAGTGGTCTCGACGTGTGGATAAGCTCAATGGTTGTTGTGATATGCTGGTAATAAACAAGGGGACTTACGCAGAAAGTCTTCACAAGTTCGGGACTTAGGAAATTTATCTTTAAAGGTTCTCAATTAGGACTTTCAATGGATCTCAAAAAAAATAGCAAAAAGAATAGGGCTTAGGGAATCTAATCTATGCCTAAGAACTCAAGAGACAGTAAGGACTCGGTGAAGAGAAATAAACCACACTTTGTTTCGCCTCTTGCAGGACAACATCATAAAAGTGGATTGCAATCTTCAAGGGGTTTGTGAGAATAATTTTCAAACCTCGAATGAGGTTGAAGTTAAGCTTCCACGTTTAAGAGCTCAGGCTAACTTTACAAATCGAATGCAAATCATCCATTCGAAAAAAGTATGAGCTACACTTCATTGTTGAATCAATATGATCAATCTCTCATTCAATTAACAACTTTTCAAAGCAAATTCTACCTAATCTAACTTTAACTCTAATCTATGGCGGAAGATAATATGTAACCTCGCTTACTATTCAACAATAAGAAGTGATTCAAGGCAAATCATGCTCAAGAGCTTTTATCATTCAAAATAGTCTCAATGCGACAATATACCACATAATCTTACATCTCCACACTTTACAAATGAGGGGCGAGCTCAATCTATAGGCTCCCCAATTACAATTCAATGGTCAAGATTGATTTAGGATCAACAGCCGAGATTAAAATAAAACCCTAATTAGGGTTGGTCACTTTCGACCAATGAAAATTACATTTGAGACACTTGTCCTTTTTGCTAAATATAAATCAACAATAAAATAGAATGTTGTTGCATGTTGATTTGGAACAATTTGATTGGTTGGAAGATGACGAGGTGCCACCTCAGCGTGCTGGATGCCTTCCTTGGTTGCTTTGTTTTTCTTCCACGTGCTTGCCTTAGATTCCTTTCCCTGCCGATGACTCTGTCCGTTGTGCTTGTTCCTTCCTAGCTGTGATCCTGGATTCCTTTTGAGACTTTGATTTCTTCTTCTTACCTATACTGGAATCTTTGAAGTCTGGAAGTCTCCCCTTGGAGTAGGTGTCTGGATATCCTTTCAAGTGTCTAGAATTTGGAGAAGAATGCCTTTGTGCTTTCGCCACAATGGAGGAAATTGGAATTTCCTCTGTGAAGTATTTCCTAGACTTAGCCAAATTTTGGCTATTTTGTAACACCTTCATGTGGACCATTCAACATTTAGCCAAGGTTTTGGCCATCTCTATGCTCGAACGAACTTTGCCTGTGGATTTTCCTTCAATTTTGAATTTGGCTTGTGCTATGTAGGACAAATTCCATCTCTGGACAAGGATTTTATCCACTTCCTCCTTCCTGTTTTTTGTCCAACACTTAGTGAATTCTTCTCATCCTCTCCTTGGGCGGACTTCACATGAGCCTGGACGTTTTCTCTCTTAGCCTAAGTCGGACTTCAGGCCACTTTGGACAAACATGTCTAGGGAGAAGTCGAACTTTATCATGCTTGTGCCATTTCTCAGTTGAGCAAAGTCGGATTTGCTAGTGGTTTCACCATCTTTTCTTTAGGTTGGGGCGAACTTTCTCAACACTTTGACATTTCTTTTCTTGGTCTAGGTCGGACTTTGCATCATGTTTGCCGTTGTACTTGGCGGATCTAATGGGTGTCTGGACATACCTTCTCCAAGCAAAGTCGGACTCTTGTAAAGGTTTGGACATGCTAAGCTTGGGCAAAGTCAGACTTTCTCGTGCTTGTGCCATCTTTTTTGCCTCACTCTATCTGGCTTGAAGCAAACTTGCCTCCATTCCATGCCTTTGCTTCTTCTTTGAAGACTCGCCTCGCGTCGTCATCCACCTGCAAGAAATAAAATAAACAAATTCAGATTTTCTCTCTCCTGAATTCTAGCTCCGAAGTTAAATTTCTCTCTCCTGAAGTCACGGTGAATTTAATTTTGCCCATCGGATTTTATCTCTGGCCGGCACAAATTATTTTCCTCCAAAACATCGTCTGGCGAATTCGATTTTGTCCAAGGCATTTTTAAATTTCCAAGCAGTTGAAATAAAAAATATTAAAATATTAAAAATATTTTAATTAATTCCAACCCGTTCGTTTTGGACCCATGGCTATCTTGATTTTCCTTCCATTTTTCTTGGCTAAGAGTGCATCTTCCAATTTCGTCCTTAATTTCGTCTAGCCAAGTCAAATCTTAAGCCATTCCGTCGAAAATTTCATTGCCAGATCCCTATTTTTTCTTTGCCATAGCCAACTTTTCTCTTGCACTGAGCCTATTTTCTTCTGCCAAAGTCAAATTTTCCTTGCTCAATCGAATTTTTCTAGGCAAAATCCTTGTCCGAATGTCTTCGTTGGGCGAATTTCCTTGATGTCTGACATATTCTTCCTCCTTCTGGCCAAGGACGATCCTTCCTTTCTCTTTGCCTTGCGCATTTTTCTTCAGCCAAAGTTAACAATTTCTCAACATTTTCTCCATACTTAGGCAAATTTTACCTCTTTTCCTCATCGTGTTAGGCACATTCCGTTTTATTCTTTGCCATATCCTGATCTTCTCCAGCACGTGTTCTTTCAAACTTGGCATTTGACCTCTCGAAAGTGTCATGATACTTGGTCAAAAATCTCAACTTTCCATCCTTTAGCCCCCATACTTAGGCAAATATTCGAACTTTTTCTTTGGACTTAGCATTAACACTTAGCCAAAAAGCATCCTTTTATCCCTTAGGCGGACTTCCTTAACACTTTGGATAAGCATTATGAATGTCTTTGATACTTTGCTAGCTCCTCCAAGTATATGGCGGACTTTGTAAGTCTTTAGGATGAACACCTTGGACGTCCCTCTTTTCTAGGGCGGATTTCCTTAACACTTTAGCTTTTATCTCAACATTTTATCCCCTTTGGAAATGATTCTCCACCTTTTTAGGCCTTCACACTTAGCTAAATTTCGAAATTTCCCTTTGCTGGGCCTCTTAGCAAAATTTTGATTTTTTCTCACTTTACATGTCAAGGCGGACTTTAGAAGTGCCAAGGATGAGGATGGCGGACTTTAGAGCATGCAAGGACGTGTCTTCCAGCATATGGCGGACTTCAAGACCTTTTAGGACGAACCTCTTGGCATATGGCGGACTTCCAAGATCATTAGGATGTGTCTTTTAGTGGATGGCGGACTTCCAAGGGGTCAAGGACAAAGATGGCGGACTTTGGAGGTCTTTAGGATATCCTTCTTTGAAGATGGCGGACCTTGAAGACTTATAGGATGTGCATGGGCGGACTTCATGACCCTTTGGCACTTCCTCTAAAGTGGATGGCGGACTTCTAAACTCTTTGGCACTTCCTTCCTTGCACATGGCGGACTTCATCAACCTTTTGGACATGCAGGGCGGACTTTGGAGGATGCAAGGATATGCCTTCAAGATGCATGGCGGACTTTCTAAGATGCAAGGATGGGCATGCTATATGCTGGGCGGACTTTGGAAGATCCAAGGATGTTCTCCATTGCTGCTGGGCGAACTTCATGACTTCCAGATTTTCACAAACTTCATTTTTCCTTCATTTCCCATGGCAGATTTCAGACTTGAACAGATTTCAAATGAATTTCATGATTTGAGAGCTGATTTTCCATGGTTTTGTCCTCAGATCTGATTGATTTCGGACTGGTTTTGACTGATTTTTCCAGATTTCGAGTGTTCTTGGTCTGATTTTCACGCTTTTTTACTTGTTTTTTCCAGATTTTTCGAAAAAATTTCAAATTTTCATTTCGATTTTCTGAGAGATCTATTGAGTTTTTCGAACTTCTGAGTGCGTTTTCAGAACTCGGGACCCTTCTAAAAAATAGAAACTTTCCAAAAATAGAAATTTTCCAAAAATAGCAACTTTCCAAAAATAGACCCTAAAAAATAGGGATCCCAGAATTGCCCAAAAGTGCCAAAAAAGTAGGTCCTAAAAAATAGGGGGCTCGGGGTGAGAAACCCTAAAAATTTGGAAGTGTCGGATTTGACTGAAACGACAGTCGATCTTCGCCTCCCAGGCCTTCTAATCACGATGATGGCGTTTACGCGCTGATTCAAGCATGGATTCTTGACTTGGCTCAGATGACTCTCGGCAGACTGACTAACTTGGAACCCTCAAAATGATGACCTCATTGTAAAAAGACAAGTGACATGCAACTGCAACACCGAGGCAAAAAAAGCGAAAACAGGGGGTCCCCATTTGCAATGGGGCGATGTGTGAAATGGTCACAACATCTAGCGCCAACCTGAATAAATGTTCCTGAACATTTCAAAGATAGAATTTACTTCAAACCCGGAATCTCAGATTAATTCTCACTAACTTACCCCTTGACTAAGAAGAGTACTCAAAAGGGAAGAGAAATCCTAAACTATATCAAGACCTTTCATCCTACAGTTACAAGTGTGTGCACATGGGTTTATTCCTGTCTCTTAAGACCAATATGACTTTTTGGTTCCATCATGGCTTTCCAGTGTATTTTTGGTCTTAGCTCCAAAAGCATCCTTGGATAGAGCCTCGCTGCCAGCGAGCGTCCATAGCCCCGGCGAGGTTATCTGCTATAATCTCACGGAGATTGCTCTACTTCCGGCGATTTATTTCTTTTCTTGTGTTTTGATTTCTTTGGTACACCTGTAGAGATTTCCGCACACCCAAAAGCCAAGTGTTTTGATTTTTTCATTCTTTTCCTTTTGATTCATTTTGATATTCTTTTCTTTTCATATATTTCCACACTTTGGCCTGTAAGCAATGAAGCTCACCTGGGCTTGAGCATTATAGTGGCGCTGAAGCAAGATTTTTGATTACTTTCTAGCCAACAACTTCACCAAGGAGACCATAATGACTCCGAGAATTTGTTAAGTGTGTAAGATATAATAACTGCAAGATTCGGTATCAAGACACAATAGATGACTTCCTTTCCAGTCAAGTACTAACCTCAACCTTAAGATACTTTAGAGACAATTAATCTAGGATTCACAGATTTTCCACAAATATTTACCCGAGGAATATTCATAACACACCTTAGCGAGGTCAGGCCAGAACGTGTGCGTGTAAGCAACATCACCTTTCTCGCGGAATGGGACACCCTCCTTATTCAAAAACTAACCAAAGCAAAGCAAGACGAAAGCAAACTAGTCTAAGAAAACAACTAATCTAAGAAAACAAAGACAACTAATCTAAGGAAAGCGAAAACAAAACAAAACCCGAAAGCAACTACTCTAACTATATACAAACAAGCTCCATCAAGGAACTCAAGGCCGGAAATAATGTTTCAGAAACTGCCCGTTGACGGGCAGTGGGATGTCTTCCCCTGTCAAGGTCTTTAACCTGAATGCATTTTCTCCCAATATCTCAGTAATTTGGTATGGTCCTTTCCATAAGTTATCAAACTTATCGTGATCCCCTCTCTATTCGTGGGCTTTATCCCAATATAGGACCAGGTCGGATATTCTAAAGGACTTCATTGTTGCGCGTTTATCAAACCATTGTTTGACAATCCCTTGGTGCTTAGCAAAGTTTACAAGAGCTTGATCTTTCTGTTCTTCCAGTAGCAATAATTGTGGAAGATGAATCTGAACTCTATCATCTGGCTCTAAGTATTCGTGCATGAATTTGAGTGTTGGAATCCTTAGTTGGATGGCAAAGACGGGGTCTTGCCCATAGACTAAGTGATATGGAGAGGTTCCCAATGACCTCTTGGATTTTGTCCTGTCTTCCCATAGAGCAAACCTGAGTTGAGAATGCCAATCTCTCAGATTCTGATCCAATAACTTCTTGATGACACTGAGCAGATTCTTGTTCGTGGACTTTGCCAGTCCATTACCCTGGGGAAAATAATTCAAAGAAAACTTTAACGTGATCCCGTAATCAAATGTCCAATTTGAAAATTTTAATGAAGTGAACGCGGAACCATTGTCGCAAAAAAGGGCCTTAGGACAACTAAATCTAGTGATGATATGTTCCTCCAAGAACCTGATTACTGCATTTGTTGTGCAATTCTTCAGTGCTTGTGCCTCAGACCATTTGGTGCAATAGTCTGTTGCCATCAAAATATATCTATGTTGTGCTGACGATGGTGGGTTTATCATGCTGATAAAATCAAGTCCCCACATCGTGAATGGTTTTACTTCCGTGATTGGCTGTAATGGCATAGCGGGATTCTTATCACGGGTTGCAGTAACTTGGCAGGTGTGACAAGTTTTGACATGCTCATATGCATCTTTGAAAATAGAGGGCCAATAGTACCCCGCTCTTAAAATCTGATAAGCTGTGGCCTGACTTCCTCCATGTCCTGTCTCGAACTTAGAATGGAAATGCTCCATAATTCTCTTAGCTTCATCGTTTCCCACACATCTCAAGTAAATCCCTTCACAGTTCCTTCTATGGAGAATTGACCCTTGGAGCATATAGCGTTGACATTTGAGCTTGAGGGCTCGCCTCTGTGTTGGGTTCATCTGTGTAGGATAATTGTGATTTATCAAGTACGCGATGATATCATAGTACCATTCTTCTGGGGAAGTATTGGTCAACACATACATTTGTTGCACTAAGCCAGGCCCTTCAATGGCCATTGTCTGAGCTAGAGCTTGTCCACGAACCAGCTTCATTGGTTGCAACTCAATATCATACTCTTGGATAGTGGTGACCCACTTTCCTCTTCTTTCCCCTAGCTCATTTTGCATTAGGAGTGTCTTGACAGCTGCATCAAGAATGATGGCGAAGACTTTACTCCTCAAGATATAATGCCTTAATTTTTTGATGGCCTTTACCAATGCATAGGCCTATTTTTCGATACTCAGATATCTCAATTCAACATCCTTGAGAGGTGAGCTCATTAAAGCTATGGGATGTTCGTCCCTCTCTTCTGTTCTCTAGGTTAACATTGCTGCACAAGAATGTTCCAATGCAAAGGAGTACAAGTAGAAGGCTTCGTATAATTTGGGCTAACCAAGACAGGGGCATCAACGATAGCCTGCTTGATTTCCTCAAATGCTTTCTTTGTTGGCGTGGTCCACTCCATTTTCGCATCCTTCTTCAACATCTCATTTAAAGGTTTTACTATCTCAGCAAAACCAATGATAAATTTTCTAACAAAATTGATCTTCCTGAAGAAAGATCTTAGTTCCTTCTGGCTAGTAGGCAGATGAATCCTTGATATTGCCTCTATGCATTCATGATCAATCAATATTCCTCTCTCAGTGATCAGGTGGCCTAACAATTTGCCTTCGGTGACCCCGAATATGCATTTCTTTGGATTTAAAGAAATCTCGTACCTTTGGCATCTTTGGAATACCTTCCTTAGGTCCTCCACATGGTCCTCTCTTCTTTGAGAATACTGTCAGATCATCCATATAGATGATTATACACTTTCCAATTAGATCTCGGAAGGCGATGTCCATGGCCCTTTGAAATGTGGCCACTGCGTTAATTA
>VDFB02184156.1:0-23544 GCA_007258455.2 Sequoia sempervirens
TATGTTGAGATGCATTATGTTGCATTACTATGGCAATGATGATCAAACTTAGAAGTCAAAATTTGATGGTTAATGGCTGCCCTGATGGTGTTAAATTTTTAGGAGATTGGAATTTTCTATTTCATTGAGTAATATATATACTTGCCTTATTCCTCACAAGAGGAGGCATAGCCTAGAACCTTTGTTATGATGACATCTTCCCTCATCCTAACGTTATTTGTTGGATATCTTAATATTAGAAATTGCTAGAACTCAAAATAGTTGCTGCCTAGTATGGTCCTTCATATGAAAGGAAGTATTTATTGATTTAATGGTGAAAGTTATCAATCCAATTTGAACAGAATTTACATGCCTTTAAGATTGAATAGGGAATTTCAAAACTATAATTCATTAAAACTAAGCGAATCTAATGAGAACATCTTTATGAAGGTAATTATCAACATACTATAAAACTGTCATGTGATCAAACTATTGTTCTAATAAGAACTAGTGAGATAAATTGCAGATAAAACTGCTCTTAAACGGTTGTGACTCTTGGAAAAACATTTCTGGGTTTTATTCCTTGTTTTACCACCATTCCTGAACATATTAAAGATTTTAATTCTGCCAAGGGACATAAAAGTTATGACTGTTTAAATGCGGTCTTGTCCAGTTGTAATCAGCAGATTGAAATCAATAAGTGATTTTATGATGAAAATAAGCAATTCAATGCATATTATCATTAAATGGAAATGCATTATTATGTGATGGAGTGAACGTATTGAATGATATCATCCCTTAGACCAATTTCTAGAAAGGGTTCTAAATTTGAGGCATTAGCAATTGAGGAGGTAAGACACTCCATCTCCTGTATTAGTTAGAGTGAGAAGATATAGGGAATTATGATTAGATTATAGAATTGTTTCCTTGGGGAACTACTTGATAATGTTATTGTTTTGAGAATATATTATTGATCTAATGCCAGTATGGACTTTGTCCTTTGGGTATTGTTTTATTCCTCTTATAGAGTGTCAAGATATCAAAGTGAGATGATCGGGACATTCTATGCTATAAACCTGAATTGTCTTTGGTTACTTTCATGAGTGCATTGTTTGGGTTGACTTACATTATCTTTCATATAAATGTGTTCAATGGATGAGTGCATTAAATATGCATTGCATTAGCATATAGGTATGCTTCCTTGACAATGATACACATAATGAGCAAGATTCCATCATGCGTGTTGGCCACGCACTGCTAGACCCTTTGTGATGGATCAGGCTTCTCTAGTGGAGTTGCACGGGGAAGCTAATGCTTTGTGGTAGGGTGGATATCACTTTGATAATGCTCTCTCTCTCTTTCACTTCAAGTTAAGGAAAGAAAATGGTTTTGTATTAAAAATGATGATATATTGTTTATCATGTGTCTTATTGATTGAGATGAGTAAATGACTCTTAATTGCTTATAATTTCCATTTACAATATTATAGCTTGAATGGTTATGAAAGAGCATGGCTGCTATAATTGGATTATTGTGTATGTCTTCAATCTGGTTTTAAGGCAAGTGTACTTGCATCTATGTCATATAATGATTCAGTTTTATAGTCATATCAAGTATTGTAAATGGATTATGTTTATGGTAATGAATATGGAATCATTTTCATATGTAAAAGAAAAATTTAAGTCAATGCTTGACTTCCCTAGATTAGATCTACATTATCTTTGTATTATTCACTAGTTTCCACACTTTATTAGTGATTAATTGGGTAGTTGTTACACAATGTGTCAAGTATAAGAAGTTAAGAGTTACCTATTTCATGGTAGCAAAGCCATGATATAAAATATTATTTGCATGCCATGCTTCGCTTCAATTCATAATGCCTGACTCAAGCACCAGCTTGTAACAAGAAATTAGCCTCTTATTTTTATTATTTTGTTTTAGGAGCAATAGTTTGAATGCTTGACACTGAAGAAAGTTTAAGCCAAAAAGGGAAAGATCACAATAATCATCAAAAAATTCGAAAAGAAATATCAAAGAAATTATCCAAAAAGTAGTGATAACACTAAATATACACTGAATATTGTGATAACATTTAGGTCAAAAACATAACGATCTGAAATGGATTAATACATTTAGTGGAATCAACTAATATAGTAACTAAAAAGGTTCTTATGATGATTCTACCATTAGTAGAAACTCTTAAGATTCATTTTGGAAGGAAAACAAATAAAGTAGAGATGTGAAGGCAAAACAAACACATAAGTCCTCTTAGTTATCCAGGCACTGAGGGCACTTGTATCATCATGGAAAATAGTTAATAGTGACAATTTCAACTTAGGCTGAAATAAACATTATGAAGTATGTAGATGCCAGGAAGATTTCATTTGCAGCCAAAACTGTCCTAGATAAGAAAATAATAGGATCCCACATGATCAAAATGAGCTGAAGCATTTTGAGTTGCAGAGAGACTTGGGCCCCTACCTTAAGGTTCATGTAACTCTTGTTTGTATAATACCCCCAAGCGGGGGGTTCTTAGTTATATTTTGGTTTAATTGTACTTGTGTTTCTTGAGCCCAGGATTCTTGTAGAGTAGAAGCGTAATTGGAAACTGGAAAGTACTGAGGTGGTGCCGGAGTTGTAAAGGTGTTTGGGCATATTGTATGTTCAAGAGATGTCCATGAAGGCCTCAAGTAGGCAATACACCTTTGTCATAGCTCAATCAGATAGTGACATAAGGGAGAGATCCCTCACTTTTCTAGAATTCTTTCCCTATTTGGGTTTCTCCAGGTCAATTGCTGTTGTTACTTCAACTTTGTCACACACACTCAACAACATCATATTTAAGACATAGGGGCAGTTTTTTTTCTGTTTTTGGAATAAGGAACAGCAACTTGGTCTATCAAAGCACATTGAGAGTTATTAAGATTTGTGTTGATGAATTATGTAGTGGAATATCCAAACTAATTACAGATCACATAAACATGTGACTATTTAACAAAATTCAAGATAATATTAAATAATAAATAGAGGCCCAATATTGCAGCTATTGGTCCAATGTTTCGTGCAACTTCAATTCAAACCGCCCATGTGAGCTAATCTGCTAATAATTTCAATTTTGGAGGCAAGTCAAAGTTCTATGTGGAAGATGTAGACATTGAAGAAAAGATGCTCACCTGGTGGTCCAGTCACAAGAATTCGAGGACTCACAGTGGCCAAATTTGATACATACTTGATATATTCTGGCCTCTTCAGAAATGTATATACAGAATCCAGAAGTGCAGTCTTAGTATTATCCCTGTAACCCACAGTCAAATAATTTTGGGATATAAACTTCTTTTTATCATAAACAATTTGTATGAAATAAATAAAAGGATCGATGCACATTACTCCTACTCATTTTATCAAGTTTCCATAATTACTGTATCAAAATTTGATACTATAGAAGAAAAGTATTGACCAAAACAGGTAAGTTACATCAAGTAACATGAAGATCTTAAAATCATACACTCCTATATCATTCTCAGAGCTCAAATTTCAAAAAGGTCTTATTTTGACATCCAATGAAAAATAGAAAAACCACTGGGCTCATTTCTTCAGCTTTTGACCTATTTTGCTGAGAAAATTTTCATTTTATAGCAATGAAAGCAGACTTGAGTGGATGACTTGAATCATTTTCTTTTTTGACTGCAAAGAATGCAATCAAAAAACAAATAAGTAACTGTAGTTTCAATTTTTAAAATAGACAATATGAATCCTATCATAGACTCGCAAGCCATCCTAAGAAAAAAACCACTGTACTCATTTCTGCAGCTTTAGACCTGTTTTGCTGAGAAAAATTCCATTTTATGGCAAAGAATGCACACTTGAGTGGATGACTTGAATCATTTTCTTTGCAATCAAAAACCAAATAAGCAACTGTTGTTTCAATTTTTAAAATAGACAATATAAATCCTATTATAGACTCACAAGCATTCCTAAGCAAAAGATACTTTACATGAAGAGATTACGCTAAATAATTTCACTATACATAAGAATAAAATCTCACCAAAAAAAAAGAATCCATTCCAAGTTCCAAATGATAGAAACCACCCCTCTACTTACGATAAAAAATATGGGAAATTGTCTAGTGAAACAACAATATCCTTCCAATCTATCAATGCTCTCTGAAGTATCTCTTTATAGATCTGACTTTCTTTAGGCTTGCCTGGTGACTTTTTACTCTTTTCAGATTTAAGACGATTTCTCAGTTCTCTTTGTTCTCTTTTTCTTCTGACTTGAAGAGCATTAAAGGCAGCACCACAAGCATATGGAAAGCCTATAGAAGTAACTGTAGCTGCTGTTCCTGCAGCAATGCCAACTGCAAGTGCTAAAAATAGAGCTTTATCAAGTCTTCCATCCATCGGATTCTGCAGTCAAAGATATGAATCAGCTATTAAATAAAATTGCTCAAGACATGCATACAGCTTCTGCTTCAAAAAATAAATAAAATTCCAAGCAACTCTGAAGTTCTGAACAAATGAATCAACGGCAAAAGATAAATAGACAATAAATCTGTGGAATCTAATCTGCAAGCTCTTAAGAACCAGTTTCTATTTGATTTCTTTATTAGTGTTCATCATACTATCAAATTTCAAGTAATCCCAACTGTTATTCCTAAAGCATAAAGAAATACGATACCAAATATAACCACTTGCTAAGCAACAGCAAACACCAATTTAGCCTATAAGGTATCCAAAGATAAAGACTTTTACTTTTGCATGTGCCAATTAACACCAAGTAAAAGGTAGTTCTAGAAGTTCCCTTCTCAGACAACTTGAACTGCCTATTTTTTATGTGCCAATTAACACTAAGTAAAAGGTAGTTCTAGAAGTTCCCTTCTCAGACAACTTGAACTGCCTATTTTTTATGTGTACAATATTTTCCATTAACCCTATTTTCATGTGAATGATGGAAATTTCAAACGGCACTCAGAAATACTTGCAAATTAGCTTGTCAAAACCTCAAACTCCTGACAGATTAAGCATCCAATAACAGGATGAGAATTAAATAGCTTCTATGTATAACAAACATGAATATCAAAGAACAACATACTTCTAAAATTAATAAGTGGTTCTTTTAATTTTCAATAAACTAGAATATAGCTTCTAGGCAGTTCAGTTGTAGTAAATGAAATATTCTATGAATAGTATTGAACATTGATTAAGTATTTCATATTTTCCATTGGAGGAAGGAGGCTATTTGGCAGTGTAATAGAACACCAACCTCATTAATAGAGGAGAGTTTCAAATTTCAGATGAAACCCAATTATCATATAGACATCTCTTTGGACGATAAATGTCTTCGACTGCATGTTATTTCAATCCAATTAAAAAAAATGCCCAATGCATGTATTGCTATGATGCTATATTTGTTACTTATCATAGAAACCAGGAGACATGTCTCATGATCCCTGGTGCATGTCTCCGAGATGGGCATACAATTCAGGTATGACACTAGTGGATTTGTACATCTCTAGGCTTCAAGAGACTGTGCCCAAAGCTTCCTGCCATCTCCAGGTACATCAATTCTCATCATTTGCTACCAGTACCACTTCTAATTGGTATTGTTCTGAAAAAGGTGTGCACACACACACATTCCTAAGTACATCAATTGTCTTCATTGGCTACCATTTCTAAATGTTATTAATCAGAAAAATCTGCACACAGAAACAAATATGTGTGTGTGTGTGTGTGTGTGTGCGCATGTATATTTATTTTTTTATTTTTATGTATTTTTCTTTTCATTCTCCACTATCCCATACCTAAAACACATCTGGAGTCAACCTGACCATGCTACTCACATTTTATTGACATGTCCATGGCTATGGATGGAGGGAAGGGATGAAAAGACGATTTAAAAATTTCAGGAAAGTTGTTCATGGGATGGACATTTGGCTTTCCCAAAAGATATATTGTTTTCAATGCTGTTCAGATGAAATTGAAAATGTGGGACATTGGTATGCAGATAACCTAAAGACTTATGGATTGACCTGGCTATAAAGAAGACTTTTATCTTGCTCAGATCATACATTATTATTATCTCAGGACAGTTAGTGAGAGGCTGATCTTGCATCTCAAGCAAAACAAGGATAAAAATATTGTTGTCTGTGATATTCCTAAGAAATTGGTCAATGAATTCTGATTTTGACACAAGGCTGCTCTATGAGCACTATGTTGAGAATGAACCTTCAAACCATCCAAGTTCTTGTGTTGGATTTGATCCTCTAAGCCTTGATAGTAAAATATGAAAAAATTGGGATTTAGTTGGGAAAAAAATCAGATTTTAAAAAAAGGTTAAAAAAAGGAGAAAAACCTGCTGTTTTTTAAATTTAAAGGCATTTCAAAAGCATATAGATATAGAGAGTAATTAGACCTGAGAGTTTGGCCAATGAATTGAGGAATATAGGTTTTTGTCATATGTGTTCATATCACTGATTACATTGCATTGCACAATGCATACTTCATATTGCATTAATAATAACTAGAGGCAAAGAGTTTTCAAATTTTCAAATACAATCTACTTCGTAAGAGTGTATGGATCATCTTAAAAGTTACAAATGAATTTGTATGTGTTCATAATTCGAATACCCCTGGCTCTTCATATTAACTATTAATCATAACCATGATAAATATTGATTGGCTGTGAAAGTATGGACCTATCACACTTTGTAATATGGTTTACAAGAAGATAACTGTTTTTAAGAATGAGCAAGACTATGAACAATTAGAAAGCTCATCAATAGTGAAGTTTCATTGGAGCAGATTAATCTTGCTATTCTTTTGAAGTAGCAATCAAAATTCAAACCCCTAGGCTATTGAGCCCGCAAGATTCTAAAGCGTGTGATGCAAGGAATATCATTTGTTGAGGAGGCAGTTTTGCCTATATATTGTGGCAGTGGTGTTTTTGACTGAGCATAATTTGAGGTGGCTAGAGATAGGTTGATTGTTTGGTGTTGGCTGTAGGTGGGTATTTGTGGCTTTTTATCAGGTGAATAGGTGTTATGGCTCCTAAGTCCAACACAGGCAAACCCCACATAAAAGGAGAGGTATACTGTCCGATAGAAGGCTTTCCCTGATTTTTAATTGCACCAATCCAGCTACCTTAGGGTTTGTCAAAGTTGTTTTGGGTGATGAAAGATGGGGTTGAATGGTACGCCAAAATCTAAGGCATCCATTAGGAGAGATTTTGTGGAAAAGATGGTGACTTCCATTCCTTTTTATGGAACATAGATTGTGGCTTCTCAAGCTCCCACTCCTGAACCAATTTGAAGGTATGCCTTTTGCACTGTCAAATAATATTTTGGAAAGTAATAATGTGGTGCTAGGTGCAGGGTCTACGAGGCCAATGTTGCCTCTTCCTACGAAAATGGGAGACAAGGAGGATTCTAAGTAGTTAAGATCTATGAGGACAGAAGCTCATGTTCTGCATGCATTCTATGTGGATGCGGGCCAAGTGTTGGTTGGCCTCAAGGTGACCCATAATCTGGTGGTCTCTGCAGTTTTTGTACTATCTTGATGGTACCTCATTGCTGTAACCAGCTCTTTATATTCTGTCCTTAGTGACCGTTATGATCCATTCCATTACTATTGTACTGTTTATGCTCCATCTGTCCACGTGGGTGCCCCTATAGACTCCCTCAAGTGTAATGATTTTTTCAGTGGCTAATATCATCAATTGGCTAATAGTTGAAATTGGGGATTCAAAATTTGGCTAATAGTACAAGATGTAAGGTGACCTGAATCGCCACATTTTTATAAAATTTTATTCTAGTCTTGGTTAAACCACCAAAACATTTATTTTATTAAACTTTTAAAATTAAAAAACGCCACAATATTCAATACCTAATTAGATCCGATTTGCCTAAATTTTATTAGTTGTAATATAAAATGATTGATTCGCCAATAATACTATATAGTTACTTCAAGGCCATATCACCAATTTTTAATCACGACCATTGATTTTATTTACATCCTAACGGTTGGGGTTGTATTGCATGGGTTAAAATGTACCTACAAAGCTACAATGCCCATCGAGCCCAAAATTGTATTTGGGTCATTGAAGATTTATAATCTGATAGATGGGATTAAATTCCATGGGTCAAAATGTACTCACAAATCTCCAATGCCCATGGGGCCTAAAATTGCATTTGGGCCCCATGGGCATTAGAGCTCTATGGTTACAGTTTGGCCCACAAAATAGTGTTAAATTAGTGATCAGATAAGTGCACAGAAAATTAATTTAAAAATCAGACACAGAAACACAGCATATACCCTGGGAAAACCCTCCTCTTGAGGGAGAAAAACCCAGCAACAAAGATCTCTCTTTTATATATAAAGTAATGGCAGTAATTCTCTTTACAATGAGGCCAATACAAGGCCAATAACCAGCATCAACTCTAGATGCAATGACAGAAGATAATCTGCTCTTCCTTGTAATCTAAATCTGCACTTAGAGAAATTCGCAATCTGTTCTTGAAGGAATTCGCACTTGACTGAAGGAATAAAACGAACTTGCTTGATAAATCGATATCTCAAATGAATAACAAGGATCTCCTTTTATAGATGACAATAGGGAATATCTCCAATGGATGTGACCTTTCAAAATGCAATGTCGGCCTCTTGTGCAAAGACAACTTTATTAAATTTGCTCTATTTAAATAAAGTCGGCTTATTTAGATAATCGCGCCACTTGGGTAAGAGACATATCTTAACAAATAATTATTTAAAGTTGATCTTCTTTTAGCAAAACGAAGTGACTCTTAACTCGTGCCTTTAGAGATCTTATAAATCAGATAGCCTTTGGCTATTATCTGATTTCTTCAATGAATGCGCTGGAAGATGCTACGATGCTGCTTGAAGCATTAACACTCCCTCTCAGCTAAGGAGCACTCTTCCAGCTGCTCAAGTCATATCACCTCATCGTGATGTCAAATATCGCTTTAATATGATATCAACCATAATGGCTACAACCATGCTATGGTGATCAAAGGAATATCACCTCAACGTGATATTGGATATCGCCTCAACACGATATCTACCATAATGGCTACAACCATACTATGGTAATCAAGAGAATATCACCTCAACGTGATATTGGATATCGCCTCAACACGATATCTACCATAATGGCTACAACCATACTATGGTAAAAGATAGATATCACCTCATCGTGATATTGGATATCGCCTCAACACGATATCTACCATAATGGCTACAACCAAACTATGGTAAAGATATATATCACCTCAACGTGATATTGAATATCGCCTCAACACGATATCTACCATAATGGCTACAACCATACTATGGTAAAAGATAGAAAGGATCACTGATACTGAGACTCTTTCTCAGTCAAGGCTGGATTCTCCACCATACCAAGCTTTTCTCGAAAGTATACAAACTTTATCCTTGAGAGAGGCTTGGTGAGAATATCTGCCGTCTGCTCATCAGTGCTGATGTACTTCAACTGTACAGCCTTTCGTAGTACCATATCTCTGATGTAGTGGTACTTGATCTCGACATGCTTCGTTCTGTCATGGAACACAGGATTGACAAAAGCTTCACGCAACTCTGATTATCACAATGGATGATGGTAGGCTCCATTGATTGTCCAAACAATCCTGAAAGGAGCTTACGAAGCCACACTGCTTCCCGAGTTGCCATGCAAGCTGCAATGTACTCAGCCTCTGCTGTACTCAATGCTACAGATGACTGCTTCCTGCTGCACCAGGAAATCATACCAGAACCCAAACTGAAGCAACAACCAGAGGTGCTCTTCCGATCTGTGACACAACCTGCCGTCAGAATCAGCAAAACCATGTAACTCCAAGTCTGCATCGAAGTATACCTCAACCCATATCCAAGGGTGCCCGCCAAGTATTCAGATATGTTTTGGCTGCTCAATGTATCGCCCTGATCACACATAACCGCTAAGTGCACTCCTTTGATAGCAAATATCGTCTAGTGTTGACCGCATACATCGAGACCCAATCAACTGTCTATACAATGTAGGATCCACCAAGTCTGAATTAGCTGCAGCCTCCTTCAACTTATGAAGATTGGTCTCCATTGGTGTAGACATGGATTTGCAATCCATCATGCCAAATCTCTTAAGTATATCAATGGTGTACTTTCCTTGACTTAGAATCATCTCATCTGGTTTCTGCCAGACTTCTAAACCAAGAAAGTAATGCATGAGCCCAAGGTCCTTCATCTCAAATTCTGAAGTCAACTCCTTCTTGCACTCGAGAATCAGGTGATCTTCTCCAGTAAGGATCAAATCATCAACATATAAAACCAATATTAGTGCATCACCATTGATTACTTTGAAATAGAGATTTGAATCAGCATCATTCTTCAGGAAGCCCAAACTAGATAGGTATCGATCAATCCTTTCGTACCAAGCACGAGGAGCCTGCTTAAGACCATACAAGGCCTTCTTCAGCTTACACACATGTGACTCCTTCTCATGAACTTCAAAACCATCAGGTTGCTCAATGTAAACTTCTTCCTCAATTACGCCATTGAGAAATGCTATCTTCACATCCATCTGATGAATCTTCCATCCTTTCGATGCAGCAATGGCAATGATGGTTCTGACAGAAGTGTAACGGGCAACAGGAGCAAATGTTTCTTCGTAATCAACTCCCTCTTTCTGAGAAACCCCTCGAGCTACAAATCTTGCCTTGTACTTCTCAATGCTCCCATCTGCAGCATGCTTGATTTTGAAGAGCCATTTCGAAGATACCACTGATTTGCTCTTAGGTCTAGGAACAATGTCCCAAACATCATTCTTCAGAATTGATTGATACTCCTCTGCCATTGCATCTCTCCAAACCTGATGACTGAATGCTTCTTCAACACATGAAGGTTCTGAATCAATAATCTGACTCATCAAGGCAACATAATTGAAGAACTTATGAGGCCTTTTACTTTCTCTGAATGTGCCTCTAGGAGCTGCAAAGCTTTCTGCCTCTTGCATAGTGCGCCTAGCCCATAGAGGTCTCTTTCTTCCAATGACAATGTCAGTAGGCCCATCAGTAGGCTCCAAGGGTTCAACAGGATCAGCATCTTCTTTTGGTTCAACAGTCTCCCTCTGAATCTCAGGAGCATGGTCAACTTCCATATCCTGAGGAGACTCTTCGTTACTGATCTCCATGTGAGTGCCCTTGGATCTCCTAAATGCAATGTCTTCCTCAAAAGTAACATCCCTACTGATCTCGATCAACTTTTGTCCTGGAATATAAATTCTGTAGGCTTTAGATGTCTCGCTGTAGCCCACAAAGATGCCCTTCTTGCCAGAGGGCTCCAACTTAGTTCTCTTCTCCTTCGGAACATGGATATAGACAGGACATCCAAAGATTCTTAAGTGACTAACTTCAGGCTTCTTCCCTGTGAAGGCTTCTTCCGGAGTTATATTCTCCAAAACCTTGTGAGGACTTATGTTCTGCACATACACAGCTGTCCTGGAAGCTTCTGCCCATAAGAAAGTCTGTAAATCTTGATCATGAATCATGGCCTTTGCTGCTTCCATGATTGTCCTGTTCTTTCTTTCTGCAACACCATTCTGCTGAGGATTATAGGGAACACTGAACTCCCTCTTAATCCCTGCATCTGTACAAAAGTCTAGAAAACTGCTAGAGGTGTATTCACCACCATTGTCAGATCTAAGGACCTTAATTCTTTTACCAGAAAGGTTTTCTACTAAGGCTTTAAACTCCTTAAATCTAGCTAATACTTCCTCGGACTCTTTAGACCTCAAAAAATAAAT
The DNA here is from genome assembly GCA_007258455.2 of Sequoia sempervirens. Lineage (NCBI taxonomy): Eukaryota > Viridiplantae > Streptophyta > Pinopsida > Cupressales > Cupressaceae > Sequoia > Sequoia sempervirens. The sequence goes on from VDFB02184156.1 coordinate 11,788, forward strand.
CCAAGTTTTCCTAGAGTGATCATCAATAAACAGTACATAATACAAAAATCCGCTTGAAGAAGGAATAGACATAGGACCACATAAATCTGAATGGATGAGATCTAAAATACTCTTAGATCTACTTTCACTACTATGAAAAGAGGCTTTTACGTTCTTACCTAGAGCGCAACCCTTGCAAGTGCCTTCATGCTCCTTGTCGAACTTGGGTAGACCTGTCACCATCTTTTCCATAATAGGCAAAGCACGAAAGTGTAGATGCCCCAATCTTCGATGCCAAAGATCACATAGAGAAGAAGTATCATGAACCAAGGCTTGTAGAGGACGAGTGCAAACCCTGTAGAGACTTTCATGTCTCACTCCAATAACTCGAGCATCTTTGAAACTAGAGTTCTCCATCCATACAAGAACTTTGCCTTTTGAGAAGGCAATTTGATATCCTTTATCTTCTAGGGCTGAAATAGAGATGAGATTGCGCTTGATCCCCGGAACATAAAGAACATTGCTCAACTGAAGTGTGATACCTGAATCCAAATGGAGAGTAGAGGTCCCAATCCCTTTCACGGTGTAGCTAGCATCATCTCCAATGATAACTTGTTCCAAAGAGTCTTTCTTCACCAAATTTGATAAGTACTCCTTGAATCCGGTGATGTGACGAGAAGCCCCACTGTCAATCAACCATGTGTTGGTATCGGTGGCAACATTGCATGACAAGGCTGAGCAAAACAGATATTCATCCTTCTGAGGAGAAACATTCTCTACATCTGCAACAGAGGCTTGATGCTTAGATCTGTCAGGGCAATGTTTAGCAAAATGACCAAACTTGTCACACCTAAAACATTGAATTTTAGACAAATCTCTCTTCTTCTTGGGAGGGGAAGCATCATCATTTCCTTTGTCACGATTCCTCTTGAAGTGTCCCTTCTTTCCACCTTTTCCTTTCTTCTTTGAAGCTTGGGCTGCAAGAACATGGATTTCTTGATTAGAAGAACTTGGGCCAACACCTCTAGCCATCAACCTTGATTCCTCTTGGATGCAGTCGGCCCTCAAACGATCAAACTTCGGAAGTTTAGACCTTGCACTAATTCCTTGAATATAGGACTCCCAAGATAATGGCAAACCGTTGAGTGCAAGCATTGTCAAATCTTTATCTTCAACCATATGACCAATAGAGGAGAGCTGATCTCTCAAATCTGCAATTCTCATGAAGTAGGCGATCACGGTCTCTCCTTTTGACATCTTCACATGATGAAGTTGTTGCTTCAGCGCAAGAGCCCGGCTGGTGTTGTTGATTTCATACATTTCTTCCAAAGACTTGAACATCTCCCTTGCAGTCTTCATCTTAGAGATGATAGGAACAATGTGATCCTTTACGGAATCAACCAGCAACTTCTTTGCTTTGATATCTTTCTTCCTCCATTGCAGCTTCTCTTCTTCCTCTTCAGGTTCGGGAACCTTGGTCTCCGCAAATTCAACCAAATCATTCTCCTCCAATGTAAGCATGATTCGGAATCTCCATGAGATGTAGTTTGAAGCTCCATCGAGTCTATCTTCGATCTTCAATCCGTTCACCATTTTGAATGTAGTGAAGATAGATAAGAACCCTCAACAAAAGAATAGAATAAGCTGTGAAAGCACAAATCTAACCACGATCTTTTTCACACCCGCTCTGATACCATGTTAAATTAGTGATCAGATAAGTGCACAGAAAATTAATTCAAAAATCAGACACAGAAACACAGCATATACCCTGGGAAAACCCTCCTCTTGAGGGAGAAAAACCCAGCAACAAAGATCTCTCTTTTATATATATAGTAATGGCAGTAATTATCTTTACAATGAGGCCAATACAAGGCCAATAACCAGCATCAACTCTAGATGCAATGACAGAAGATAATCTGCTCTTCCTTGTAATCTAAATCTGCACTTAGAGAAATTCGCAATCTGTTCTTGAAGGAATTCGCACTTGACTGAAGGAATAAATCGAACTTGCTTGATAAATCGATATCTCAAATGAATAACAAGGATCTCCTTTTATAGATGACAATAGGGAATATCTCCAATGGATGTGACCTTTCAAAATGCAATGTCGGCCTCTTGTGCAAAGACAACTTTATTAAATTTGCTCTATTTAAATAAAGTCGGCTTATTTAGATAATCGCGCCACTTGGGTAAGAGACATATCTTAACAAATAATTATTTAAAGTTGATCTTCTTTTAGCAAAACGAAGTGACTCTTAACTCGTGCCTTTAGAGATCTTATAAATCAGATAGCCTTTGGCTATTATCTGATTTCTTCAATGAATGCGCTGGAAGATGCTACGATGCTGCTTGAAGCATTAACAAATAGAACCCAAACCATTATATTGTAAATAAAATTAATAGTGGTGACAAATCAATTTAAAACATTATAGAATTATGGAATTATAAAAATGAGCACTACACCTTAAATTAGTCAATCATTGCCACCCTCAGGCCCTTAAGTTTCCATAGGAATTTAAAAAATAAAGGATTTTCCATGGCAATTAATTCATTTGTGATTTGCCTATTTTTCAGCATGATTTGCCAAGATTTTCTACAAATTTCTAGTTATTTTTTAAAAAAAAATTGCCAATAAAATTAATATTTTTTTCAAGAAAAAGGAAAGATTTGCTAATAGAAATTTGTATTTTTCCCATAAAAATGAAATATTCGCCAGGATTTTATATCTTTTTTCAAAGGGAGGTTTCTTAAAGTTATTACTGCTTGATTGAATTATTATTAAAAAAAGGATGAATTCAAGGCCACGATGGTCAAATTTCAGGTATACTGAATCAAAGAAAACCTTGAAATTGTTCCTGGATTTAGTACAAATAAGACCAACAAACTTCCTGATTTAACTCATGTCATTGATATTGAGAACAAGAAGATAATCAGGCAGAATGAAGATGTGGTCAGCCATGCAAATCCAGGTTCCATTGTATTTACTTAACTGATCCAAATGATGTCAGGGCTGCTGTTAAGAGATACTGGGACTACAAAACCAAGAAAGGTTTCAACAAGGTAATAACCATGGATCCAACTTTAGAGGAGCAAGCTTGCTCTTCAAAAGATGAGCTATTTTCAGAAGATGATCTATTTTTGCAGAGGATATATTTTTAGATATGGTCTATTTATAAGAAGGCAAATTTACAGAGTTATTTTTTGAGTTTCAGAGATATTATTTTTTAGCTCAATGGGAGCTATTTTCTGCCATTTTTTGTGCAATTTTAAATGGTAATTGAGAGTAAACCTGATTTGCTTTTGGTAAAGGTTCCAAATAGTTTATGGAAACCTTATAAATAAATCCTTTGCATATTGTAGAAGCTTATGGTGAGTTTTGTTCACTAAATGCAATTTCATTGTTCAAACCATTTTCTCTCTCTTGTGCGAGTAAATCTAAAAGTTAAGAGAAATAAAAGGTACAAATCTAGGCCATGTGCCTAAGTGTGCTACTTATACAAATGGAATTTGGTCACTACTTTACTAATCATCTGCTTGATTACAAAGTTATGTGGACTTAATATTTTTGAGTTCAGTAATCTTATCTTTCTTGTGTGCATGAATGTAATTTCAGTACTCTCTGATTCATTTAGAAATTCAAGCATATGCGTTTGTGTTACCAAAAATCCTTAAAAGCTTTCACATGTAGTGTTGAATGTTATTTCAGCTTATATCTATTTGCAGAAAACAAAAATAGTATTTTATGTGTTACTTTCACAGTATGCTGAAAAACCCAGATAAAAATCTTGTGAATACTTGTGAATACTCTTTCTGTGAATACGTCTTTTAGTTTTGAATAAAGGAGCTTCCCATCATAATTCAAGACAGTTTTACCTCATACACTGTTTTCCATTTTTCCTCACAAGATAACCCAAAACATTAATGAGATTAGGATCAGTTTTGACAAGCTTAGTTTTAAAAAATCGTTTCTGGTTTCAGAATAGGAGCCTCTGGCACAACTATGGTTCATAATACTATTTGCAACAATCCCCATCCCACTCACATATGAACTTAAATTTTCAACCTGTCCATCATAACTTGGAAAAAATAGATAGTAATCACTGCTATTTGTCTTCTTATGTTTAGAGAACCTATGCTGTTATTTTAAATTGTATTTATGTTTTCTAGCTTCAAAAGGATAGGAACAGAAACAAGGTACAAATATTATGCTTGGCACTTCTTTTCTTATGAGTATTATTTATTTTTGTACCCTAGCCACTTGTCTTCAATAGAATTTTGGCTTCCAAACAAAAAATACCTAGAAAAATATCCACACCTAAGCTTAGATTTTATAAACCTGGAAGACACAATATCAGCCATACTTTCTTGCAATGGAAGACATACGGATGCAGATTTCCAACTTAAGCTTTTTCTACATATGATAAAGCATTTTGAACCCTCCGGCATTTTGAACCCTCCAATGTAGTGCACAAATTAATGGATACATCAATATTTGTAATGCATATAATTTAATAGTCAAAGATTACGATAAATGCATTTATTAGAACCTATGTTTTGCACATGCAGTTGACAATTGATCAAAAGGCTTCCCCAAAATCCCATGCATCTCAGAAATATAGATGTGTATTAACAAGCACCAAACATCCCAAGTCATTTGCAAACAAGAAATTCATTAAACTTGATCTACATGCTATTGCAATTATTTTAATTGTTAAATACAACAATGGAAGCTCAATAATCTTTACAGCATTGCAGCACAAATTGCTAAATCTTTATAAAAATTACAAGTCCACTTCATGAGTGACCACGAATGAGTTCAATCAGACAAACTCAGCTACACTAAGCAAAATTCATCCCATATCAAAACACAAAATAAAAAGGAAAAAGAAAAAAGAGAGAGAATTCGAACACAACCAAAACTCCTTTTGTTTCAATTTTCCCCATCCAATCAATGTAAGAGCACATAACCATTTAGGGAAAACAAAAACAGATTGCCTAGTGTTATTGGATGGACTTTAAATTGTACTCTTGTGGAATAAAGAAAATAACATCATTGTGCAACTTCTTATATTTATGCTTCTTCAATTTGCCAAACCTTGATGAGATTGATTCAATTCCAACCCAACTTGGTGTATCAGTCTTGCCAAATCCTTGCAAAATCCAAGTCTTTGTACCATGTTTTGCAGAGAGACATCAATGGGTAGTCAGACATTTAGTAATGCATCTCAAGAGTGTTTCTACATGCTCATTTCACTTTAGTAGGTAGACATATGAGCTGACAAGTGTCAGGGAACAACAAAGCAGGTTCCCTAGTCATATTTGGACATCTTTTAAATTATATTCTTGTGGAATGAAAAAAATAACATCTTTTTGCAATTTCCTGTGTTAATTTTTTCATCAATTTGCCAAATCTTTATTAGTTTGGTCTAAGTCCCAGTCAACTTGGTGTGTTGGTCTGCCATGTCTGAGCAAAGTCCAAATCTCCCTGCTATGCTTTGCAAGAGTGTCATCAATTGGTAATCAAGCACTCCCTTATGTAATGGAAACTGTATTTCTACATGATAACTTCACTCAAATAAGTCAACATGCGTGCAGATATTCCATTGTGGGCAAAGACATCATATTTCCTAGTCATGTTTGGAGATATTGAATACACCCTGCCTCATTCAAAATGGAATGTAAAAATAAAAGTTAAAACACATTAGAAAAATTTCCTACTACAGTTAATTAATCACAGCATTCCATGTGGATTCCCACACCCCCTCCCCACCCCCCAAAAAAAAACCCCACATTTCTGAGATGGGGACATCTTGGAGACTTGGGGGAGACATCCCCCTCCCGCCTTGCCACCAGCACCATCGTCTCCAAAACGTTGCCAAGACATTGGGGACGAAGTCAGGGAGACTCCTAGGAGTCTCCTGACCGTCTTGGGGATGCCGAGGAGTCTTCTCCAGCCAGAAGACCAAAACGCAATTTAAAAAAAAAAGTCAAGTTTTTCTTTGAACTCCATGCCCAAGGCTGAACCCTAATGGCCTATGGTCTCCACCCAAACCCCATAAACTCTATAAAACTGCCTCTAATCCTCATTTTAATTCACAAAAACAAATCAACAAGAAGCGAATAGTGTGAGTGTAAGAGTGAGAGCTGCAAGTATAAGGTGAAGGAGTGAGAATAAAGAGCAAGAGGGTTGAGGCGGATCAAGAAGAGGAGTGACATCAAGTTAATGTTCACTTCAAGATTCAAATGTTTAAAACTAGTTTTCCAAAGTTTCATTTGTAATTCTTATACTTATACATCTTTTTATAACTATTTTTTCAAGTACTATATGTATTTCAGTGCCACCCCCCACCGCCATCCCTCTACCGTCCCCAAAGTTAGGCCCTTCATCCCCCCGTGCCCATGTTCCCACGCTCACCATTGGGAAACTCCGTGGAACTATGCTTAATCATTTATATTGGTGTTGCCTAGTCAAAGACTAGCCAATTGGTGATTAAAAACCCAATTAAACAGCTTATGCACATCCCTAAGCCCAACTCCATATTATTAACAATGCAAAATCACAGAGTAACCACGCATGCAAAACTTACCACAAGCTTTGTTAAAGGTTCAAATCCCCAAGAGCTAAAGTTTGATAAGTATATAAGCTACAGTGTAAATTCCTCTCTTCCTAAAAGAGATCTCATGTGGCACACAGTATACTGCCTAGGTCAATGTTGAGCTGGTAATGCCTAGGGCTCAAATACTTGCGACAACTTCTTAACATCATCTGAGTTCAAACCTCAGCCACCTGAGAAGCTTACTAAGCTCACAACACAGCTAGCCACTTCACCGTGCACTACTAAAACAGTCACTCAAAGATGAATGCAATCCCTCCAACCCAAGGAATTCTCCAGCCACAAACAAGAATGAAATCGTTGCATCTTTCCTTCCTGCTTAAGGTAAAAGCCCAATTCTGTTACCACAGCAAACCAGGGAACAGGATTTGCCCTACCCAAATAGGCATTGGCTCATAGACTGTCTCACTTTGCATGGGAAAATCCACTTCGAGTTTAGTGATATAATTGCACCAGTTAGAACACAATGCTACGAGCTCAATAAATAGGTCAAACTCAAAGGTCTAAGCTCTCTTGTTCCAAAGGTGAGCTAAAATACAACCTTCCCTTTAATAAAAAGATCCACGCCAAGACTACTAATTTAATTGTGCAAACAACACAAAAAATGATCCCGTGAAATGCATAGCTAATCAAAGCGCAATGTAAGCATCTGCAGCGGATCTGCTGATCAACGATTTTAAATTACACCATCACTTCTAATCAACATACAATCACGGAAAGACAGACACAAGCACTCCGCCAGGAGGTCGAGAGTTCAATTCCCACGGACTTTCAAAGAAAGACGAAAACATAACAAAACGAGGACCAAACACAATTGTTTCCACATAAATTTACCAAAAATATTATGTGTAGACATCAAAGATTTAATTCAAGAAAGTACAAAAACCTAAGCTTGAAAGCCAACGCTGAGAAACTTCATATGCCGAGTGTGTAACCCTAATATGCTTACCAACGCTACGACAAATTAGCAATAAATTGATATTTTCTTGTATACAAAATTACCATTGAATTCACTTCACTGCGTTAAGCTCTCTAGGATTTCCGCATGACTTTACCTGCAAAATTGAAGTGCCGCAAGAGTTGCGACCGAATTGCAGCTCCGATCGTGTAAACTTTTGCTAACCCTCGCCGTAAGCGGTCGGTCACATAGGAAATACGCAGGGCGCAGATGTTTCTAATATGCGGAGCCAAAGAAAGAACGGTGGAGAGGATTATTTATTTATTCTGCTCGGCTCTTCTGTGAAGGGCCTGCGGATTTGCACGGCGCAAAAGTTTTCTTGTGGTAAACGACACGTGAAAACGACAAGATGTTTATTGTTAAGGAGTGTAAATAATTATTAATGTTTTTTTTAACTAGTGGCTCTCTGGGTTTTGGACTCTGTTTTGGTATGAACAAGAAAATGTAAAGAAAGAACCACGGGCCTCCGGATGATGTGGGAAAGTCGTTTGACTTTGGTCTTCTAAGATAATGGGGTAAAAATCAGAGTAGATATGTTATTATTATAATTGTTAAATGAAATGCTAGAGAAGGGATTATGGTATTAATATTGATTTTCAAGTGAAGTAGGTATAGAATTAGTGAGAGATTGCGACTTCCAAGGACACTTTATGATGGCACTAATCTGCAACTTAGTTCCTTGTTACCAAAGCTATTAGTGTTCTAATTCTTTTATTTGCGATCTCCTGATCTTCCATGTCATTTTCTTCTAACTTCCATGTCTATAATAAAACATAAAATCATAATTGTGTCCGTGAAATTATTTTTTCTAGTAAGGTCCTAGTCAAGTTTATTTGCAGGTCTAATTGATGAAGTTCACGTAAATTGTGCTTCACTAGTGTACTCTAGACTTTGGATGCATTTGTGTAGTGTACTTATAGTTTTTTAAATGAATAAGTGTTTTCTATATTAAATTATAAAGAAAATCTTACATTAATCTATAAAAAAATATGGGTGGAATGGTATCATGTTTCAAGAAGTCTATCCAAGGACTTTCAAATATAAAATTTAAAAAAAAGTCAAATTGTTATTTAGGAGTCTTTATGTCAATAAGAGAGGAGATTGGTCTCTATTAGAGGGGTTACTTCAATCATGCAAGAGGTCCTAGCTACTATGAATTGGATCCCGAACCATGACAATATCATCATCTTTATGTACCAATAAGAATTTTGCAAATAGGAGGAATAGCAAGATTCAATTAAAGGAATTTTCCACTATCAAGCCATCTAAAAGTGCCTCCACCACAAGATTATGTCGTAATAGATTGGCCACATGTCTATGTAGACTAATCAAATCCTTTATGCTAAAGAGAGTCATGTGAGCCTTCAAAGTAGTGCCTAGAATGATTAGTTTAATTGTTGCTACATATGTGCTCACGTGGACAGAATGGACCTCTACTATAAGGGGAAGGTGGCATATGAGCAACCATACAAGGAGCATTTTTCTAATATTCAATATGTAACATCCTTCATTCTGGTATATTTATGATACTTGGTTATGATTATGTGTTGTCCTATTATGTGGTAATTTATACATTGATTATTGTTTTGACGATTGAAATTTATTCATTTTCTTATGGCATGTTTGTCACAATACAAATGAATATGTGACATGTTTAATTACTTAATATTATTATTAGTTTGATAATGCTACTAAAGATTGTCGTGGTGAGATTATGTTGTGCAATAGGTACAAGTATTAGAAAAGGAGAATTAGGTCCCAGTACTAAAGTATCTAGTCAAAAATTTAATTATGTGTGAACATATAATTAATTAAATAAATAAAGATAAATAATTAATTAAAAATAAATAAATAACTTGTGTTGAATTATTTATTCAATTTTTAGAATTTTAATTATTTAATCACTAAATAATTTCTAATGTTGTTTAGAAAGGGAAATAAACTGATAAAATAAAGTTAATTATTTTGATTAAATTGATATTTAGATGTGCAAGTTCATAATTAGAAATATAGAGAATAAATAATTGTATTTATTTTATTTTAAAGGAATAAAAATAAAGGATTTATTTTTTCTAGTTATTGATGAGCTTTAAATAATAGAATGATTATAAAGGCTAATGTTTTATTATTTAGATACTTTCCATGAGAAGTGCATGAATAAAAAAATAATATTTAAAAATTGATTCTATAATTTAAAAATAAAATATTATTATTATTTTGATAAATGAAATTGGTCTTGAAGGCCATACACATTATATTAAACCAAGAAATAAATTGTTATAGCTACCTCGTCATTGAGGGTTTAGTATCAAAAAGTCATATTAGGGAATATACTACAAAATCTCACATGGAGAGCCACATAAAAACCTCTAAGAGTCATTACAAATACTAATTACATGTTGTTCGTGGTATATCTCTTAAACTTAATAATTCTATAAACATTGATATTACATATTCATATAAAATAAACCATATTTTAAACCTATAGCTCAATGGCATCCTCTTTTGCATTGTCAAAGTTGTCCTCCTCCATAGCAAAGGTCTAATCTATTCTCGAGGAGGACACAACCACAACAATGAATTTCAAAAATTGATCCCCCGTTTTGATTGGTGCTTGTAGAGGATATTGTTGAAACCAATGACAAAGATAATGAATTGTATCTACTAGCTAGCAAAGAGTGTGTTGAATGTTAGTCAATATCTAGCCTATAGATGGAAACCAAATCATGTAATTGTTTTGCCCAAAATATTTTTGAGACCTTAGAACCACCTAGGATGTATTAAAGACTAGCATAACTTGAATCACCTATTTCAACTCTTTAACTTCTAGAAAGATAACAATGAGCATTGATGATATGTTTATGCTCACTCTATACTTGTGTTTTATCGATAGGAACAACTTTCCAAAATTTACCCTTCTAGTGCATGGATCATAATCATAGAATTCACCTTGACTATCTTTCTTAAACACAAGTTTGATATTTCTCTTCATAATGTCACCTATATTTTCTTGGCTATCAATCTCACCATGGTATCACAAAGATAATGTGGGAAAAAAGTGGAGATATTTTGATATATTTATGAGATTGTTGTTTGTGATAAATTCATATCTTCCCATGATCAAGTGTGTGCCAAGCACTCTTATATCAATGGACATCCTTCCTCATTTCTACATGGGTATATGTTCTTGTTATCATTGTATGACGGGCATTCATAAGATATTATGAGATCATTACTAAATAATTTGGGATCCAAATTCACCTATATAGATCATTTCCTCTCAATGATGCACCCCTTCTCAATGTCTATTGCAATGTTTTCCAACCAATACGCATGGGAATTGATTCCACTATATATGTGTTTTATAGTGTATTCTTCTAGTCATTCTATGAGAAACCAAATTTGGCTCAATATCCTATTAATTTTCCAATTTGATGTCCCCTTATTTTTTATGACATTAACAATAACCATGGAGGCACCTTCCACTTTCACTTTTTTAATCCCAAATTGGTTGCATGCTTGTAATCCCAAAAGAAGTGTATAGGCCTTGACTACACTAGGCATTCCTTTCACCAAGCTCAAAAATCCACTCCAACCGTGAAGCCTTCATGGCTTCTAAGTATGCAACTAGCATTGGATAATCCTCCAAATTTCCTCTCAATGCACAATTGAAGTTAATATTAAACCATTATAGAGGTAGAACAATATAATATATTCTAGTCCTTAAATTTGAAGATGGATTAATCCAACCTACCTTATTCTATTCAATCTTTTCAATAAATTTGTATCCCAACATGTCAATGGTTTGTTCTTCATACTCTAATTTCTAGCTACATTATTCACAACTTCTTCAATTGTATTCTCTAGTTTCACCAAAAAGCACTCAATTAGCATTTATTTCTCTTCAAATATCATCTTATTCCTCTCTTTCTAACCATTGACGAGCTTTCTATACAAATACAAAAAAAGGTGGTTGTTTGTAAATTGTTAGCCATAAATTGAATATATCTAGAATGTCCTACAATTAGGGGGCATGTTAGCTTAACTTATAATGGACCTACTACCAATGCTCCTCTACAAAGGTACAATTTAACAATAGATGGTCAACTAATTCTTATAAGTCTCATTTTCCTTCTTTTGCTTGTAATTAGAATTATCTTTGCAAGGCAACCCACATGAATGCCCAACCTAAATCAAACAATTTTT
>VDFB02184158.1:0-22348 GCA_007258455.2 Sequoia sempervirens
TTGGTGTCAACAACAAAAACTTATCTATATGTCAAATTTAGCCAATATCAATATTCCTAAGCTTGTAAAGTGTCATGTATGCTTAAAAGGTCCCTTGAAATAATCTGGTAAGGTCAAATCTTGTTTATGTCTAGAAATAGTAATTTTCTATTTTTAGAAAGTGTTGTCAGATGAGCACATATGGACAAAAAAATATATCCAAATCTCTAGAGTTGTAAATTCATCCTATGGTGAAAAATTCAGCCAAAGATCATTTGTAGATAGTGAGACATTAAAGTTTCAAAATCCCAAAATCCTCAAATGAGTATGTAAAAAAGATTCTGAAACTTTAAATGATTAATTTTTACCCTAAAAGTTGCCAAAAATAACATATTATTTTCAAAAGTGTAGAACACATTGAAATCTCCAGTTAAAAAAATAGGAGGTCAATTGGGTACCCAAATGAAAAGTTATGGCTTATGGAAGTTGTTTTAATTTTTTCAAAAGTGCCTATGAAAACAAAAATAGACACTAGAGTTCCAAATTCAAAACAATGGCTATTTTTGAATGCTCTAAAATAATTTTGAAAAGAATAATATTAATTTGACATATCATAGAAAATCAAACATGAGAGTTTTTTTTGTTTTATTTGATTCTCAAGTTGTGACACCAAATTCAAGAAGGAGAAAATTATATAACACATGGAAATCCGTTTCACATTTGAAAAGGGTTTTAGGTTTACTAAAGGGGGAGAAGTAAGCATTGTATTTGAGAAATGGGTTGTGGTACTGCTATCTTCTACAAAACATAATAGAGTTTCCAATTATATTCTAGTGTGTATGTTATATTTAGTTTTCTTTGTGATAATGATATAAATACATACTTCTTGAATTTGATTGTGTCCTACACTATACTACATGTTCTCAAAAAGAAGTGAATTCTCAAGGAGAGTAGCAAATTTCTATCTACACATTTATTATAGGAATTTAGGGTTTGATTAATTCATCTTCAAAGAAGGTGGTCGATATTTTCGATCAACAATTTGGGTGTGTGATATATGTGAAGGATTAGTAAGTAAAATCTCATTCAATAAGTCAATAATGAGGGTTTATATTATTGTAAGGCAATAATAGATTGATATTAAGCCCAAAGATTGAATGTCAATATAATATTCAAATTGAAATAGGTTTTAGACTTTGTTATCCCAAGGAGTAGTCATTGACCTAATATGATATCCTTATCCATTCACATAAAGATAAAATGAATTAAACTTTGGTGTTGTATATTAGTTTAGATATTTTAGATAGCTGAACAGGTACATTAAAGGGGAGATTAATGTGTGGGGCTAATAGCACACAAAGATCCTTGTGTATTTGCATGGGAACCATTTCCTTTTCACCACCAGTGTGAATTGAACCTATTTATTCAATTGATATCAATGTGTTTAATGGGTTCACTTCCTAAGTTTTTAGCAAATTTGTTGGTGGAAAAATGGCTGAAGTGGGCTCCCAGTGGAGGAATTATTGGCAATGCTTGGCTCAGGGTTGGCTTATGAAATAACAATCTTCCTCTACATTTAAGAGGGGCAACTCCCTCGTATGATAGGGTTTTGATTTTTCTGTGTACTTTTAACTTGAAAGTACATAAAGGAGAAAAGACAAAACTAAAGGAAAATGAATGACAAAAACCCCAACAACAGACATACGAACATCAACTAAGATTTCACAATGGATGATAAATTACAAGGGGTTTTATCACAAATTATGTTTTTGATATGCAATATGATGAAAGAAAGATAACGAATTGCAACATATGAGGAAACAAGTTACCTTAGCACATTTAACATTAAGGAGGGGTAAAAATTTATTAAAACAAGAAGTACAAAGCAAGGGCCTTACACAGCCCTATCAAGCTCCACCTAGTTACCTTAGCACATTGAAACCAAGATACCAGGGTATGATTGTGTTTCATCAATCACACATAAATGACCAATGGATTCCACAATTACACAAAAGGGATTTCCAATTTAACATAGGAGAAATCAACAACAATAATCTAGAAACACATTTAAGACATACAAACCAAATGCATTCTTCATTGTCTTTCTAAAATTATACAATTCCAAAAACCTCTTAAGTACAAAGTGTCAAGCCAAAATTCCTTATACAATCTCTCAGAATAGTTCTCAAAAGTTTTCCCCTTTTGCAAATAGTCTCCTTTACAATAGCAAGAGCCTTGTATTTATAGGCTTTCTTTGATAATTAACTTCTAACCACCTAGTAACTACCTTTCTGAAATACAATGTTTTAGAAAATAATAAACCTTATTCAATTAGTATTTATATCACTTTCTCGGAAATAAGGTTCAATTTCTAACCTTTAGTTACTATGAGTAACATAAGTCACTTTTACAAAAAGGTAACTACTAACCTATAACTTTGAAGAAAGACCAAGTCATTGATCTTGTCGATGTAATTCTCCACCTTTGACTTCTTTATCTTTGATATTTTTTGAAGATGTTTTTGGATCTTAGCATTGTCTAAACTTGTCCTCATCATCGGATAGTAGGAATTGGCACATACTTCGCCCTTCCTTTGAAATCCCTTGATTTTGGAGGTGTCTTCATTATTCTTCCAAAAAGAGTCTTTAGGGTCAACAGAGAGAAATCAGAGTTCCAACATCTGCAAATTTCATACCATTTGTATCCTTAGAAGCAAAGACTAATTGCTTCTCCTTAGACTTTGCAACCTCTATAAATAGACCTAGCAAGTTGCAGGAAGATTAAATATATTGGATAGTTGGGCCTAGGTTCCCATTTTAGTTTCCAACCTTGATTTCCCATTTCAATTTCAACATGCATTGGAAGATCAACACCATTATCTAGGGTTCCACATGACATGTTTTTCATTAGACATAATCCCTCATACTTGTGAACATGACCCCATAATGCAAGATTGACTTGAGATTCTAATTGCCCAATCATTTTTATTTATTTCTTGCCATAGGGCGCATTCTTGAATTCATAGTTACTAGTATACATGAGATGATGACTTTAAACACCTACAGCGGAAGTCTTACTTTTGCCAAAATTTTCCAAGTCATGCTCTGTGAAGACATATTGATCATAATCATACGAAACTTTAGGTTGTAATACACTCCACATTCACCACCATCATCTATCCCATAAAGTTTACTTTCCCCTTTCTATCAGCTCCATTTGTACTTGTAATTATCTCATCATCTAGCCAATTGAGAACATAAAACTTACATCTTTCCATTTGAAAATAATAGGCAATTCTAAGGCTCTCCATAAGGAGAGAAAAAGCTCAAGTGTTACTGTGTTCCCATACATTACTACATCAACCACTGAAACAAAGAATAACCATTCAACAACATTTTGACCTTCAAGGACATGCACTCTGATTGCATTTTCTAAGAGTCATCTCCTTCCATGAACCTATAATGATACGCCATGTTATCTCCAAATCCATGTCATCATCATAACTTCCATACTCTAGTTTTGGTTTACGCACTGTCTTCTCAGCTGTATGCTTCTGCATCAATATCTCTATATTCATCATATTTTGCTTTTGGTTTTTTGTACTCTCTTTCCTGCTCTCATCCAATTACCTGTAAATTCATTATTAAACATGTTTTCTATCTTTGTAGTCTCAAACTGAAGGATGATCCCATTAAGAATGTTGGGATTGTTGTTAATATCTTAAATGGGCAATTTTATAGCTCCATTTGATGGCTTGCCTTGATAGCTTTCCAAATAAAGGACTTCCCCAATCTTCATGTGTTCTGCTTATGCACCCGCTAAGGTGTTGGTTATTGAGAGACCAAGATCATTATGGCCGTGAGTTGAAATGACATCCTCGATACCCCATGTTGTTGGCTTTGATGTTTGTCATTAGCATTCCAGATTTAATTGGTAGAGTGTATCCCACAGTATCTGAAATATTTGAAGTAGTTGCTCCTGCCTCGATCACTTCTAGTATTTGGTAAATAAATGCATGATCAAACCTTCCAACATCCTCAGAGCTGAATTCAAGATTGGAACATCCATGGGAAAGAGCACAGGCCATCATATCTCTGGCAATGCTAATGCCCTCTTTGCGTGACTTCTTGATCTTATAGTCGAAATGAATATCGTTGGTGACAATAAAGCGTGGATTTTGGGCCGCAAAGCAAAGTGCACAGCCTCTCAGGTAGCAACAATGTCAGCCTTGTTGCATCTAGAGAGGCTACAAATGACTGGAATGTAACCATTATCATCGACGCGATTGCCCACTTCTATTGTAATCATCTTCACTTCTTATAGGTCATTTGAGGAGGTTATAGGGAAACCTGCTTCAATGATGTCCACGCCTAATCTTGACAGCTACTGGGCAATGGCTAATTTCTCCTTGCTGGTCATGGTAGCGCCTGGTGAATACTCTCTGTCCCACATAATCATGTCGAAGATATGCATGTAGCAGGGGTCGTCAATACGGTTTGGCATGTAGTTGGGCCGCGCTCACCTACTGCTATTGCATCTTAGTCTAAACTTAACATACCTAAAGCATTGCATAGTCGTCGATGCTTCTATTGCAACTCGTTTGAATGAAAGTCTACACAAGAACAATGATGCTGCGGAGAACAATAGCAAATATTATAGAGTTTGTCTTTACATATGCCAATTTCATAGAGTTTCTAAAATCTGTTTTGTGTATATCCTTCAATCGTGGCATTCCAGGAGATGATATCTCCTTGAGACATTCTGCCAAGTAGTTCACGTGCGTTGTCTATGCTTCTAGTTTCACATGTAAGTCGACCAGGGAATTTCCAACTAAAAATACTTGATAAAAATATGCCTTCGATTATGCGCTGATGGATGCCCATAACTTGTTCTAAAACTTCCATTTTGGCGCAGATTGGGAAGATGCTGGCAAACGTTGTGGATTTGGCATTACAACTGCAAATAGCATTGCTTAAAAATCTCCAAGGTCATTTCAATAAACCCATTTCATGCATATTCTGCTATCATTGCATTCCATGAGATCCCATTACTTTAAACAATTCGAAAGCCTTGCCTTGTTTCTACAGTTTGCATGCATTTTTATCAGAGCAGTTGCGACTGCAACATTTGTTAGAAATCCTTCGTCTTGATGGCAAACGTACTTGCTTGAAAGTTCTTAAAGCCTTTACAACAAATCTCTTCTAGCATTTCCCGCAATGATGGCATTTTTGAGATATCATTCCCTTAAAATGTGTTATCAAACAACTCGCCCCCTCTGTCCAAACTTAAAAACCAGAGAGGGTTAGAATGAAAGGAAAATACATTGCATGTTGAATCTGTATTAAAAATTGAAACAGCAAATAAACGCTCACTGCTTATTATTCATGAATAGAGTTTACAAATTTATAGATGTATTGATTTCAACAACTTCCTATAATCATGGTAACTAATTTGACAGCAAATTAAAACTATTGACATGTAACAGGACTCTTGACAGCTAACTGGACATCTAATGATAACAAACTAGAGAAGACTAGACACATCTACTGCTCTCTATTGACATGCTGATGACACTTACAGTTTTGTTAAATTGTTGTTGGAGTGTTATATTCCAATACCCCCTCTTAACACTACAACACCAAATTGATCGAATACAAAATAATAAGAAATACATTTTGAAAACAATTTTTGAACAAGTAAGAATTTTTCAAGCTGCTCCCCAACTACAGATAAAGTCATCTAGCTATCATCCAAGTTCCCAACATCATTGGACACCATTTGCACATGAAATGTCTCATCACCCTCGTAATGGTATGATATTGAACTTCTAAATTTCAGATCTCCACTTAACTATTGGACACCAATTCTCACATGCATGTCTCATAACCCCCAATGAGGTATAGTTTCTCCGATCCACAAACACCTCAGACTATTGAGCATCTATCTATCCTTTACTGCACCCCTCCCTGTCTTCAAAGTGTTGACCTCTTCAAAATAGAACAAATGTCTTATCTTCAATGAAGTTATCATCACTATCATCTGGTGGTTCTTCATCAATGGCCGACATTCTCTCAACACTTATGTTTCCATCAAGCTAAACAACAACAATCTTCTTTTCAGAATCCTCCACAATACACAAAATCAAACTTGACACAAACTCACGGCAACAAGACCTCCCATTAGCTCTGGTACCATATTAAAAATTGAAACAACAAACAAGACATTCACTGCTTATTATTTATGAATAGAATTTATAAATTTACAGACGTAACTGATTTCAACAACTTCCTATAATCATGGTAACTAATTTGACAGCAAACTAAATCTATTGACATGTAACAAGACTCTTGACAGCTAACTGGACATCTAATGACAACAAACTAGAGAAGACTAGACACATTTGCTGCTCTCTATTGACATGTTGATGACACATACAATTTTGTTAAATTGTTGTTGGAGTGTTATATTCCAACAATCTGGCCATAGCTGGAAGTTCAGGAAGTTGCTTGATCATTCCATCCCAGTGTTCCCCCTGTCCCCATCCCAGGGACATCCCAAGGCCAGGGGATGGCAGCAGTGTACAATGTTTTTTTTATTTTGATTTTCATATCATAATTGAAAAAAAAACTATATGGCAGCAATGTAGGCTTTGGGCATTCTGTTATACGTTTATAACTTGTATATTATTGTTTAATATTGTGGATGCTAAAATCTGCAATATGGTTAGTTTAAAACACCATTTTAACATCCCTATGAAATAATGAAACACATCAATCATGCAATAAAAATGAAACAATAGAAACTAAAGAATGCATATGAAAGACATGATCCAACCCTATCTCATAGTGGATTGGTGTCACATGTGCTAGTGACCCTTTCCCAATCCTTGATAAAAAGCTCAAGATGATGAAATTGCTATAGATGATGGAGATGATAAATGGACAAGATCAAGTTCTCAAAGAGAATGACCTTGCATCAAGTTGCATAGATGATGGATTTGTGAAGAGATTGTGAAGATTGTGAAGGATTTGCTTGAGGATGATGCTTGTATTTAAAGATTTTCAAAATGTTGAATGTTGAAGAGGGACCAATGTGGGATCAAAATCAAGCCAATGAATTGAGGACACTTGTCATCATGTGATTAGTTAATGTGTGTGCAAGATTTGGGAAGAGTGCCCAAGAGGGGGAAATTTTGAATTCAAATTTGCAATAAATGCCGAGAGGGGGACAAGAAAAAGAGCAATAAATGCCCTGTTTGACTTGTCATGTTGAGGGAAAATGAGTTTTAATAAATCAATAAAATTGATTTATTGTGCAAGTGGATAGATCTAGATAATGCAAGTGGGATGGGATTATCATTAGGTCAGGATTAGATTAAGTTAATGATGATTAGGCTGATTTAATGCTGATTAGATGATTTGACTTTCAAGACTTTGATATTCTGATTTATTTAAATCCAGAAAAGGATGGAAAGTGATTTAGGATTTGATTTAAATGGCTTTTTGATTTATTTAATTAAATGGATAATGCAGGATGAAGGTTGAATGATAAGGTTTATTTGATAAATGAATGGATGAAAATGCACTTGATTAATTGATGAATGGTCCTAATGCAATGTCTAGTTCGGTTAATGAATGATCCTGATCAAATGCAGAAGGTTAATTTTGCATGTCTACATTTTGCCCCTCTTTGAAGCAATGTACTTGTTGCGTTGGTTCAAAGAATAAATCCTTACGCAATCGAAATTAAAAATTTCTGATTTTCATGCCCCTGTCGAAAGAAGTACACTGCACATTGCCCCCAGAGATCGGAGTTTAAAAGATTTGATTTGAGAGGGTCGCATCTCGCTATAAAGAGGTTCAAAATGGATGGTTGCGGATGATCATGCAATGAGATGATTTAAGATGCTTAAAATAATGTGCTTAGTCATCCTAAACAACTTAAATGATGATATGATGATATGGATGAGATGGATGATGATGGCGCTGTGATTATAAACGGATGTATCATGAAATGCTGGTATTCAACAGATCTATATTATGATGATGATGTATGTGAAATGATCAGATGTTCTGCGATGTATGATATGGATGATATGTGATATGCGCTTTATTGATGTCATAGATGCAAGATGGATGCATGATGGATAAAGACGGATGCAGCCATGTTAGCGGAAATGAGATGATGACAAGAGGATCCCACAAGTCCATGATTGGTCGAGACTTTATTAGAGGATGATGATGATAGGTGATGATGAGACATCATTATCAAGGATTGGGATTTTCTGGCTCTAATTTATTTCCTTTTTGATAACACTAGCAATGGCGCACTGGCTGCTAAAGGACCGTGATGCATGCTGTAATTTAGTGTGTGATGGACTTTGACTCCAACAAGCAGATAGGAGTATTCTTGTTCACACTTGACATACGGAAACCTTGCTAGGGCTGCAATTTAACAGCGCATTCAAGCTATTTTACAAGAACGCCCCAACAAGCAAAGCAGATAAAAGATAATGATCGCCCACCCTTTCTATCTCTCTAAATCCTTCGCTCGGATATCATCGAGAGGTCCTTGGAATGAGCGCAATAAGATAAATCAAAAGAAAAGATCAAGTACGCAAACAAGCCAATGTTCTTCATACCTCTAGCCAAAGGGATGTGTTTCAAAAGATGGGAGCCAAAACTCATTGCCAAAAGATAATGTCCATTGTCGGAACGGATCCTAGGACATGTTAATGACACGTCGTTTTGTTTACCCAAAGTGGTTGATTTGATAAAAGTGCCCATTGTCGGAACGGATCCCAGGACATGCTTTGTATAAGATGATGATGGTTTGATAAGTTGATTGATAGGCTGTTGATATAAGGTCGATTGACATGTTTCATAATCGATCGCGCATTTGATTTTGTGTCTGGTGATTTGTTGTTTGCTTTTGATTTTACAATTGAAGCTTGCATTTGCTGACCTGCATTTTCGCCCTATGCTGCCAGCTATTTCAAAGGTGATGATCACTTATTATGAATGGTGTTTATTGCGGGTGCAAACAAGATGAGGCGGATGGATTTTTTCAAATATTTGGATGTTTTTGGAATTTTGTAATGTTTTGAGGCTGTTTTTGGATTTTGGATTTTTCAAATGTTTTGATTTTTGATTTTTTGAATGTTTTTGGATTTTGATGTTTTTCGAATGTTTTTGGATTTTGATGTCTCGGGGGCTGATCGAAGATTAGCCTTGCCTACGTTTAAGCTCAGAGACGACGTAGTTCGGATTTTAATGTTTTTGATGTTTTTCTGACTTTTTGAGTGTTTTTGGATTTTGATATTTTGGATGTTTTTGGATTTTTTTTTTTTTTTTTGATGATTTGGATATGGATGTGTAATGATATCAGTGCTTTGTTTGGGATTTTTGTTGAAGACCAAGCTAAGGTTGATTGATCGGATCGATGGATTGACGATGATGATAACATTGTTGAGGATACACAACAATGCAATGATAGTTATGCAACACAAGGATATCCCGAAGATGATGATTTTTGATTGGATTTGATTAATTGCTTGATGAAGCTTATTTCAACAAAAGATGTTTGATGATCGAATTTTAAAATTTTACATGTAAATTGATGCATCGAGCAGTGATTGTTTGGATTGATGTTCGATTGAAGATGGAGACTTGATAAAGAACATGTTCTTGTCAAAATATGTCATGGGCTAGTGATTCGGATATTTGCTCACGAGTGCTTTGACCAGTTTGATTTCACGTTTTCCAATGTTCAGATCGCCACATGAGGTGAAGGATATAGACCAAGATTTATTCTCGAAGCAAGATGTATATATCTGCCCCCAATGTCTAGCAATGTATGGAATGCGATGGGTGGATGCTTGGATAAGTGTATGGATGGAGGGACAAGGATTATCTTGCGATAAGATAAGGTGTTCGGATAAAGAATGCTCATTTGGATGGTGTTCATAGTTCAGATAATGCTGCATAGGATAGGATTAATGAAAATGACCCATGTCAAGATGTTTGTCATAAGCAAGCGTAAGGTGTGCCCCAAAATTTCATCAAGATCAAGATAACTAAGATGATGGATGCAAATATATGCGAATGGATTGGATAAATGGTTCATGGATGGATGGATTTATTCCATTTATTATGGATGGATGAGATTTCATCCGAATCACACGATGCTCGATTCTATACATGACTCGCTTGCCGTAAGCCATTAAGGTATTCTGCCCAAAGCGCCAATCAGTAGTGGTTTTCAATGGAGGACGACGCCATTCTACCATTTTCAATCCTTTTCTGATTTTTTTTGATTTTCATATTTTTGGATTTTTTTTGTATTTTTCAAAGATTTTAAGCCTAAGGCCACCCATGGTGCTGACGAGATGCTTCAGCCATAATGTGCCATCGAGCATCCCACCAAGGAGCCAGTTTTACAAGATACATGCACGAATGCAACTTTGGGATTCTTGATCTGCTTTGTTGATACCCTGGAGTTGACTTTATTCTGCGCTATCGCGATAAAGTGCCTTCAATCCTTATGATGAAGGGTCGCTACAATACACCATCAATGTAAGAATCTGATACATGTGGGAGTATGGATGGAGGTGTTTAGGGATAAGAGATGGATTGGTTGACAGTTTGGAACCTTGACTCTCCAAACTTGGGAAGATGAGCAATGATGGGTGGATACTAAGGTGCGGAATTAGGACCAACTATTGATATACTTTAGCCGTCAAAGCAAAAGCCCGCGCTTTTGCTTTTGTGGACATCTTTGATGGATACTTTTCCCTTTGATTTTGGCCCCATGCGCTTCTCTTTGACTCATGGAGCTTGATAGGGATGATCTTTCTTTGTATTCCTTTGGCATCCATATGTATTTGATTTGTCCATTATGCTTTGCTTCTTTTGCTTTGATAACGTTCTTCGTACTTTGATTCAAATCTTTCTTTTGACGTTGGTCCCAATTCATGGATGGGATGATGGGTGGATGAATATTCGTGAGGTGGTTGGTTGTAGTATTGACATCTAGCTTCACTGGCAAGGACTCTTCATGCCCCTATGTTGGTGGCTCGCTTGAGACTAAGCTGTCTCCCCATTGTGGTAAACCTTCCATTCTTTGACTCCTTCCCGCTCCGAGATGTCTTGTTCAATAAGTACCGATAGACACCACCGTAGGTGACATTCTTTCAATTTGCTGCTCTGCTAACTCTGGATGTTCTATCTGACTTGTTTCCTTGGGCAAATAATGATGGATATCTTTATTCATGATGTCCTCAATCTGATTTTGGGACATATTTGATCCTGATGTTGACAACTCCGTTTTATTGTAGGAGTTAAGAATTTGCTCTTTTTGTGTAACACAATCTTGTTCTAGCTGAAGATCATCTACGTGTCCATCCATAGAAAGCATCTCATGGGTAGATGGAGGAGTAAGTGCTATGTGGCTGTGATCATCTTGTGTGGATAGGAGAATATCCATTAGATCATTGTAGTATCTTGGAGATACAAATTTTTGATCTTGATTTATTTTGGGATTGCTTTCGATATGCTTTGGATCAAGCTCTTGACATGGATCGGTTTCAAAGGATGAATCACTTACAAATGGTGCTTGGATATCTTCATTAGACATGGTAAGTGGTTCAACATCCTCAAGTGTCGAGTTTAGGGTTCTTTTAGTATCTGTAACCATGCGGTCAAAGGGGATCAACATGTTTTGGAAGGGACCATTGCTAGACCTTGGTGAAAGATTTTGATCATGTTTTGGAATAAATTCTTGAGATATGTCCTCTACCTCATAAGGTGATGTAGAGACATTTTCAACATCATCATAGGTCGATGGATCGTGCATTATGTCAATAGGATCAAATAACCCTAACACTCCTTGAAAGAGATCACTAAAAAGTGGCTCTTGATGTATGGTGAGTTTATCATCGGATTGTGTAGATACATCCTCAATGTGCTCCTCGATGGAGAGGTTTTGATCATTGTTTTCGACAATTGCGATGGAGAGATTGTGAATGTCTTCGACCATAGCATCAAGTGATGTTGATATTTCTTGAATTGGCTCATTGTCAAGTTTTGTTGGTGGATTTTGATCGTGATTCAAAAGTGACTCTTGACATATGTCGATTTGATCATTGGATGAAGTAAATGTGTGCTCAGTGATGGATTGATCTTGATCCTTGTTTTCAATAGTTGTCATCTTTTGTGTTTGTGCTCGTGTTGGTTGGGTAGCTTGAGAGGCTTGGGCAACTTGAGAGGATTGTTTCACACTTTGAGCTTGTGTTGCTTGTTGTTGTCGCAGCGATGTTTGAGCTTGATTTTGCTGTGAAGCTTGAGAAGCGTGCGTGGCTATAGGCGCTTGCCGAATTGTTTCATATTGTTGGAGCAATTGTTGGTATGCTTTGAATGAAGCATTGTAATTTCTTACTTGGCTTAGTCGCAATGGTGGTGGTGGTGGGATTGAAATTGTGTTGGATGTAGTGACAAGTGTTTGAGATACGCTCGGAGCGATCATGGTAGTGAGGGGTTGAGATGTGATGGGAGGGATAGTGGTGTTTGGAATGATTGAAGGGATAGTGATGGTTGGATTGACCGAGGTGATAGGCCCTTGGGAGACCGTATTTTGATTTGGGATCAATGTTGTTGTTTGATTAGATACCATCCATTGGTGTGATGCCGATGGTATATTCAAAGGATTTGTCGTGATGGTTTGATTGATGTTATGTGGATTGATTTGGGTGAATTGATTGGTGCTAGGTAAAGGGGGAAGCCCTAAACCATGGAATGATGTAGGTAATGGTGGTGGAGATTTCCCTTGGCGCAATGCCTCAACTATTTTGGAAAGTTCCGCAATTTGATCTCGCCAAATTTGTTCTTGATTTTGATTTTGACTCACTTGAGATAGTTGATTTGGCTTGTGTTCAAGTAGTTTTGGCATGCACGCTTGCGATTTTTGAATGGGATTATGGGAAAATTGACTTTGGATAATGTTCTGATTTGGCATGATAGGATGAACAATGTTGGTATTGGGAATCATTTTTCCAAAGGTTTCCGAGTTAGGATTCATGTTTCGAAAAAATGCATTTGGTACATCCACATTTGGTTTGTAGGGCTTTGGTGGAATGATGTTGCTCGTTTGAAGACTCATGTATTGATTGAGATAGATTTGCTTGATTCTGACACTGACCACACTGATATCTGACCTGATGATCATATTCATGTTCCTCTTCTTGTGTTATGACCTTATTGCGAAAGTGACCTCTAAGATTCTTAGGACCAATGATGATATGGAGGATGAAAGGTGGATGATATGAGTGATGAACGTTTAGGAACTTTGAATCAATGCTAGACTTAGGGCTTGATTTTGATTGTTTGATGTGGATCATGAACTTGTAAACCCTAAAATGTTGGATGTTATCTTAGGATGAACTTGTTCAAAGGATGGTTGATAATTTAACTAAGTGTGCGTGGAAGGATTCATCCAAACACACCTAACTAAACAAATGATTTTGATTTGGTTTGGAAATGTACCCAAGTCTAGGTAATGACATTTTCAAAGCTCTAAAGTTGTTTGTGGGATGATGTTGATAAATGTTTGAGGTGAATGAAGTGTTGGATTTTGATCCTAAGAGACTTAGAAAGACTTTGTTTACTAGGCCAAGGTATTGAAGAACACACTTTTCTCTAAGAGCAATCAAAAGACCAATATGACCAAGAGATATCAAGCACATGTGTGGGGTCCAATTTGTTATCTTTGCTTTTAATGACTTCTTTTTACCAAATACACTTTCTTGATTATGTTTCAAACTAAAGATGTCCTATGTCAAAATTCCTTTTCTTCCCACAAAGTGTTGTGTGGGAGTTCCAAGAAATTCAGGCAAAGGGATTTCCTAGGTTAACCCTAGTTAGAGCAAATGACGATATAAACTAAGCATGAGAAACCCTAAGGACATAACCTAAGGGAAGGCAACAACACTTAAACTGGGCCAAAAAAGGTATTTGTCATCAAAAGGGGTTTGCGAAATTTGCATGATCATGTTTAAGGTTTGTTTGCAAAATGTTTTCAATACCCACCGTGGTTTTCTGCTAAAACAAAAATACCATAAGCCCTATGGATGTGATGCCAGGATAATGTTTGTTGAGTCCCCACTTGGACAAGTCCTACTTACTTTTGATGGTTATGCCGACCCCTAATCGGGCCTCCACGGCACTCACTTATACCGGGCAGCCAAGCATCAACACCTGCGAAACTCCCATGGCATGCTTTTCCTATCTCTACTAAAGCCGTGTAGGTCACCAGGGGCTGCTTCCGAATCTAATTGCCTAAAACAAATGCAACAAATGATTAAGGATTTTGGAAAAATTCTAACACATAGGTTCTAGTAAGGACTTCCCCTTTCCGCTCAGAGGAGTTGACCCAACGTGGCAAGAGTCCCTTTCGATCCATCTTGCTCCGGAGCCAACCGCTGCGATTATGGCTGCCAAAATCCTCATTTATATCCCCGGCTGGAAATACTCTTGGCTTTAGGAGGTTAATGGCTGGAGTCAAGCCGCTTGGGTGAGCAATTTTTCCCCAAGGCAGCCCTAAGATAAACAAAAGCGAAAGTAGACACAATCCGTGAATCCCTCGATCGATCTTTGATGGCACAAAGAAAGAGAATGTAATGCTGGAAATGCCCCCTACTCACACTCGCACAAGATGTTCAATTTTTTAAGCCCAAAAATGAAGTGTTTTAAAGCAATAAAATGTATTTTGAGAGTTTCTCTTGCACCCTAGATCGCACGAAGCGCAAGGGGAGAGGATACGCACTCAAAAGACAAAATAACACAATCAAGCACTTGTTTGTTTTAGCCTCAAAGCAACATGACTTCCATTTTTTAAGCACCAAAAATCATGTGAAGCTCTGCCTTGTTCAATTCTGAACCAAAACTAAATCTAGCCTGTTCCTCTAAGGTTCGCTTTTTAAGCCCTTTGCAATGAAACAAATTGTTCTGCTTTAGCCCCAATTGAAAATCCACGTTCTAAAACGAAAAAGGAAAACAATTTCTTGAAGTGCTGATCAAACACTTAAAGTGTTAAAAAACACATTGTGTTTTCAAAGAAAAGAAAAAATCTTTCCCTCCTTTCGTTTTCGTTTTGTGAAGTAGTTTTGATCAAAGTGTTAGAAAACACATTGTGTTTTCAAACAAAAATCCTCCTCCTCTTTTGCTTTGCACCTTTTCGCCTTCGTTGTTTGTACCTCCTTCGTTAGTCTTTGTTTCCCTTTTGTACCTATCAACACAACATAAAATCTTAGAAACAAGACTTGTTTCAAAGAATCAAATGAAGCTTATAGTTCTATCAAAATTTATACTTGTCATGCAACCCTAATATAATCCAAAGTATAGATTAAAATTTGAAAACAATTCAAATCTTAACAATATAATCCAAAAAAAGAAAGCAAATGAAGTCAATGTGTACTTTGTTCACTACACAAGATAAACATAACAAGGTTTGCATTAATGTGCGTGATATTCGCGATGGATGAACCTTTCACTTCCATAGAGTACAAATTAAATGCTCTTCAACAAACTTTATAAAATTTCAGTTCCTTCAAAATCCAAAGCATATATTCGAATAAATGAATAGTGCTTAATTTGTCCACACAGAAATTGAAGATTCAAAAGATATCACATTTATTAGCAGGCATATGACCAAAAACAGCGAATAGACTCTTTTGAAAACTTTCAAATAAATGCATTGGGTAAATGCAAGATGTGTCTGAAAAGTTCTCAAACTAAATGCATATGGCAGGTGGAAGAGACGTGTTATAAATGCCACATGAGCAATTTTAAAACCAATGTAAATAGTTGACGCGCCAAAAGTGATAATGTCATTCCCCAAAAGAACTCGGTATTCACGCCTTTCTCTTTAAAGGCTGCTGTAATCTTATTCTTTGCCTTGATTTCATCATGAGAAACTTCCTGCAAGTATCTTTGCTCAAGCCTTCACCTGGATTTTTGCGCCCTTGTGAGTCAGTAACCTGCCACAAAATTTAAATATCAATATTGGGATTGTTGTTTAATACAGACTGGTATTAAACAACAAACGCACCCTATGACCATTATATTATGCAATAAAAGCATCCAGATAAAGAAACAAGTTGAAGGGCTGCAACTGAATCTATTTAGTGAAGTGGAGGAATTGGTTTATTTGCGTTGGGTTAATGCAAGCTTATGATATGAGCTGCAGAACTACCAAGCACCACTTGGGAAAACAACAACACGGGACCTCAGCAAAGGCTTGAGTCCCAAGTCACAGGAGAAAGCCGAGCGGCTCATGTTAGAATACGCAGGGCCTGGTTTGTTTGCTATGCTCGGTTGAAGTGTTTCTATCACGTGAGAAAACTATCACAGAAACTGACTTTGAGAGTATATCTACACAACCATCGACACCTTCTGAGAGTGATGATTTTGATAATGCATCTATTGACAGTTCATCTAGCAGATATAGTATCTCTAAAAAGTCGAGTTTGATACAAAAGCTAAAAAAAATAAAAATGATGAAGACTGGTAACTCTAAAACACAGAATTGTTCAGTGTTTCCTGCTGGCACTATGATTGACAAGGATAAATGGCAGGCTTAAAGCTAAATTCCACAACCTATGTTATCATACTTTCAGCCCGCGCCCAAACAGATGTTATAGCTGCAGCTGCCGTGGGAGATATGCATGCAAAATACAGAAGCTTACACAAGGTATGTGAACTTTTTCACAAAATTTCTCAAAAGAAATATCATCTCAGAGAATGCAATGATTGCGTGATATGCACAAAATAGATTTGCAAGGGGCGTTTAGAAATTTTCTGGCAATTGCAAGCGGTGAAAATATAGACAAGACACGCGGATTGCATGATAGAATACCTCTTAAGAACTCGCCTTAGGACTCAGGCGATGCACAGTACAGATTGGACCAGTGATAAGACCTTACAACTAATGAAGTCGACATTTTTCTTGAGAGTACGCGAACTGGTTAACGGGATGCAAGACGTGGTCTCGTGGTGCACGATAAATACAAAATAAGCATAGGATGAATTTATGACAATAGTATAGGCGCAGATTTTGGTAGACAAGTATGCAAAATGCAGAAGATTAGACAAGGCACGCGAACTGCTTGACAAAATGACTCGAATAGATATGATCCCAGAACTGCAAAGAATGGTTTCGTTGCAAAGGAATTTTGAAACTTTTATGAAAATGCAACTGGCAGATGTATAGTCCGACTCCCCAACTTTTGTTAGCATCCTCTGTGCCTACTGCCAGTATGGGAGCTTTGAAATAGCAGATGGATTTTCGTTCCCCCTTATGAAAAACGCATGAACAAAGGATTTTAAACAGAGGAAGCAGAAAACAGGGGATTTTATGTCGAAAACAGAGAAAGCATGAAACATGTTAACAGTGCACCCCTTTTTTTCTAACACAAACAATATTTTTCTTTCTACGAATTAACCATAAACAAAGAGATTGTTGGCTGTCAAAACAATTGAAAGTAATCACAGAATTCCTATTTCTTATGAGAGAAAATAGAATGAAGCAAATGACTTTCAAAGATAAGCCAAAAATATAAATGAAAGCCCTCCTTCTAGCGCCATTTTGTGGATGTCAAAATCTGCAAATGATTAGTTTAAAACAAAACAACATTTTAACATCCCTATGAAATAATGAAACATGTCAATCATGCAATAAAATGGAATAATAGAAACTAAAGAAACCATATAAAAGACATGATCCAACCCTATCTCATAGTGGATTGGTGTCACATGTGCTAGTGACCCTTTCCCAATCCTTGATAAAAAGCTCAAGATGATGAAATTGCTATAGATGATGGAGATGATAAATGGACAAGATCAAGTTCTCAAAGAGAATGACCTTGCATCAAGTTGCATAGATGATGGATTTGTGAAGAGATTGTGAAGATTGTGAAGGATTTGCTTGAGGATGATGCTTGTATTTAAAGATTTTCAAAATGTTGAATGTTGAAGAGGGACCAATGTGGGATTAAGATTCTGCCAATGAGAGAAGGACACTTGTCAAGTGGTGATTAGTTGATGCATGTGCAAGATTTGGGAAGAGTGCCCAAGAGGGGGAAATTTGAATTCAAATTTGCAATAAATGTTGAGAGGGGGACAAGGAAAAACAGCAATAAATGCCCTGTTTGACTTGTCATGTTGAGGGAAAATGATTGTTTTAATAAATC
Organism: Sequoia sempervirens; assembly: GCA_007258455.2. Taxonomy (NCBI): domain Eukaryota; kingdom Viridiplantae; phylum Streptophyta; class Pinopsida; order Cupressales; family Cupressaceae; genus Sequoia; species Sequoia sempervirens. Next base: position 18,221 of record VDFB02184158.1, read on the forward strand.
AATAAAATTGATTTATTGTGCAAGTGGATAGATCTAGATAATGCAAGTGGGATGGGATTATCATTAGGTCAGGATTAGATTAAGTTAATGATGATTAGGCTGATTTAATGCTGATTAGATGATTTGACTTTCAAGACTTTGATATTCTGATTTATTTAAATCCAGAAAAGGATGGAAAGTGATTTAGGATTTGATTTAAATGGCTTTTTGATTTATTTAATTAAATGGATAATGCAGGATGAAGGTTGAATGATACGGTTTATTTGATAAATGAATGGATGAAAATGCACTTGATTAATTGATGAATGGTCCTAATGCAATGTCTAGTTCGGTTAATGAATGATCCTGTTCAAATGCAGAAGGTTAATTTTGCATGTTCACAAATATCACATGCATATTCACAATGAATTCTGAATTCTGAATGCATATTGAGTATTGACAATAAATTCTTAACACAAATGTTATATAACGTTTCTATAATGTATATATGCATGCTTTATCCATGTTTTCATATGAATATTTAAAGTTTCCCTATATATTTTAAATTTTTCTATATTTTATATAGTCGTCCCCCTGCCATCCCCAAATTTGGCCTGAAAATTGGAAACTTGGGGACTGATCCTGCCGTCCCCTGTTGTCCCCATCTCAGAAACTTAGGGTAACACTGTTCTATCCACTTCAAACCAAGACATTTAACCCCACAAACTTACAGATTCATTTAACCCATAGATTACTTGCTTGTCGTGAGAAACTCCATTGCTAGTAACTCAAATTTCAAATTTTGAATTCTTTCTATAAGTGGTTTGATCCCTTTTGACATGCCAATCAGCTTCATTGCAGAGAGCTTTGAGTACTTCATTATGATCGACATGTTTAAGAAGGCAATACTTACCATGAGTAGGAAGGCCCGCAAATATTTTTAGCCAGAGCCTCTTCCACACTCCGTTTTTATCTCAACCCTTTACAGAAGGAGTTCACCATCCTGTCATCTCATGCTCTCCCTTTATTGCTGGTTGCCTCACAATTCGTGCCCTCATTGCCTTTAATTAATGGAGGAGGCGTAAAGAAGTTTCAAAATGTAACTCAGTCACAAACTGCCTCTTGCATGTGTTAATTGTAACTTTATCCTTTGATATAGGCGTGGAACAAAAGTCTTAAATTTGCAAATTAATTACTTATGCCTTTTGCATGCATAAACTAACCATTATCTTTATTTTTCCCCACAAAATGCTAAAAATAGGAGAGAAAAGAACCACACTGAAGTTTGGGTTTAATGCAATTTCATTTGCTTTGAAAACTATTAATAGCTTTCCTTCAAAGTACGAATGAATAGCTAAAATTAATTATACAAATTCACAACCTTTTTTCTTTTTCTTCAACTTTAAAATTTGGGTTGTGAGTTGGGAATTTTGTGAACTCACAACCCATTTTTCTAAGTTAGATTTTTGGGTTGTGAGTTGTGAAGTTTGCGATCTCACAACCTATTTCTCTAAGTTAGATTTTTGGGTTGTGAGTTGTGAAGTTTGCGATCTCACAACCTATTTCTCTAACTTTAAGTTGTGAGTTTGAACAACCTCATTTTAATTTCAATTTAATTTTCCTACTTATGCTTTTAATTACTCATTTAATTAAAATAAGTAATTAATTAATTAAAACACCGAGATCATGGAATTTGTACACCTCTTCTATCCATAAAACTTCAATCATGCTTCAACAACATTTGATCCAAAATAATCTAGATAAATTTTGCCATAGCAACTTGAAAGCTAGTAAAATTCACGATCCCATCAAACCAAGAAATTTTCATAACTTTTAATTGGATGCACTTCTTTGTTTGAAAATTTTCCATATTGCTCAAGATACCAATACAAAGAAACCCATTAAGTGAAATTTGCTCACCTTCTTTGAAAATTCATATTTAATTGTTTTCGTAATCTCACAAATAGAAAATTGAAGCATTAAAATATCTCAGTCTGTGAAGAGTCAAGACTCAAAAATTGGCCACATTGGTCGAAATACCCCCAGGAATATCGCCATTGAAGGAATTTGTACCAAATATTACTAATTTTCAAATTTAATTGTTTTCGTGGATTTCACCACTTTTTGCCACTACACCTGAGGATTGGATTAGGGATGATGAGCGATTTTGCTTCAGATTGGCAAATGACTTACTTTTGAGGATAACTGGAAAGTTTTGGACTAGGAGAAACTTAACATTAGCATTTTGAGGCAAAAAGTTTAAAAATTGGCGAGTTTTAAAGTGGGTCTAACAAGCCTAAAGTGTAGGAGAGAGTCATATATCTTTCATTCATTGGCCCAACATTTTACTTGTTTTAATCATAAGAATTCACAACCCCTTAGAAATAACTAATAATAGGTTGGAGAATCCAAGAACCAATAGGATAGTCTAAATTGAGCAATACATTGATCAAGCAAAGTGGTACAATTTTAGCAAGTGTGCATGTGATTTCCTTAATTCATTAATGACACAATGAGAACCATTGATCTTCAAGATAGGGTGTATGATTTGAGCATAGCCTCACATGTCAATGTCATCAACACACTCAACATTGCACAATGCACACACCATATTATTTCACATACCTTAATGCAACACTTACACTTTGTGCATAATGCTTGCATGCAACTATGCAACACTACTTGTGGACATAATGCAACCCTGCAAATGGCTACACATGCTTGTGTGCAACTAGACCATTCATGTGCAACATGATGGTAACTACATCATACAAAGTGCCACTATATGGACACAACACTTTGGTGGCCTTTGCACCACAAGACACAACACCGTATGAGTTTGACATTTGGCACCATAGTGTATGACCCTTAGCAACAACTACCATAGGACATGACACTATGTGGGTTTGACACTACTTGTCATCAAAGTGCATGCCATGTGCCCATATGGTTTGGACATTTGTGAACATATACTTGAAGCCTAGCTATACTATTGTGTATAATACCTATATTGTGCATCATGTATAGTTAGAGAGTAATTTGCATATTCACATCTTAAAATTTTGTAAATATTCCCTATATTCTTTCTGAATAGAAGTGGCATATCTACCATAAGAATTTCACATATCTAATGTGTTTTTGGCTTGCATTTTCATTTCCATTTGTATATTCTACGATCTTGTCCATTACAAGCTAGTTGTCCCTAGGACAGTTAGGGGACTTTTGGCCATCCCCTAGCCATCCTTTGTCATCCCTTGCTTTTTTGGGGACATTTAAGGGACGTCCCCCTTTTTCATGCTAATTGGGGATGCGTGGGGGGCGGGGATGGGGGGAGGAACATTCCCAAGGCATCCTCAAACCCCTGAAATGTTTCAGGTACAGGAATGGGGATACTAGAGTAGGGGACGCGTCACCAAGGAGCACTGATTTTAATACCTGATTGAATGGATCTCTAGATCAGGCCTTCAACCTAGGCTTCCATAATTATGAGTGATGTACTCATTTTCAGTCTCCACTATTATTTTCTCTTGGTCAAATTTTATCTCATCAACTTTTATGTCTTTACTAACATAAGTGAGTGTATTTTGGTCACAAGTGAACATTAATATTTTATGTCTTGTTAGGCATATACCACATCACAAGCCAACGATTCTACCTCATTGATCCACCTGAATCTCCACATACCCTTTTGTCATATCTGACATAAAAATTGAAACCACTCATATCTCTAGAGATCTTCTGAGATCATGAGAATGAAGTTGCAGGCTACAATTTCACCCCTAAAATTAATTGTGGGCATGGGCTTGCAAGTCAAGATAAATCCTTTAACGACGGTGAGCTATGTAAAGCATGTTGGCTAGATACACACATTTCATAAAATCGTTCACAAAGATCATTTAAATCACACAGAGGCACTTCCAAAAAAAATCTATAACTCTTCCTATTTGTCATCTGACTTCCTACAAACCCACAACTCCAATTTCAAATGGAATCTTGTGAGATTCAAACCTACTAAGTAAGCAAGATTAAAGTGCAATTGAAAATTTCCTCTACAAGGGTATTGTTTACGATGTCAATGTATTTACTAAATTTAGTAAGCTGTAAATGAAAACCAATACAAATACTATATCAACATTCATTGTTATTGAC
>VDFB02184159.1:0-20123 GCA_007258455.2 Sequoia sempervirens
CATTCTTTATCTATTTGGCTACTCCTATGAAGCAATCCCAATGCCTTGTACTAAATGAATTGTGAAGAACTACAAATCATAATACTTGTGTATGCTTTGTTGTGTTGTGCACATTTTGGATGTCAAATGAGTGCATAGATGGTCAGAATGGCAAGAGTGTTATGTGTGAACATGTCAAAATATAGACTTGGAACAAATTTATCTGTTGATTGATGCATTAGAATACTAGTATATTGTTGTTATGTACAATATTATTATTTTAGATCCACTCCACTGTAGAGACTTACAATGCATTAACAGTGGCTTCATTGCTTTCATGGGCACTATCCTAATAGTAAAACCTACAAAATTTGGATTTAATCACTATATATTTGCAAAGAACCATGGTGTGCTTTTGTTTCCCTTCACAATGTCTTGTTTTGCTGACAAGCCTTCCACAATTATGCACAATTATTTTTCCTTATGCTTTTTTTACTAGTTCTTTCGTCTACATAACTACATCTCATGTTCTCTAACTTTCAACTTTCTGTTGTTTTCATTTTGCAGTTGACATTTTTTCCCTTTATATGTTGCACAATAGTCTATTTTCTTATGTGCAGCTTGCGATTGCATGCATTGCATTTCAATTTGTCATGCTTAATTGACTAATGAAATTTATTCAAGGATCTTATAATGTGTTTCTATTTCTCTTATTTGCTTGTAGAAAAAGGGATAGCATAACTGTTGTATGCAATACAGATGTGCATAAACAATATATTTCATACATAAACAATTAAGTTGATACTTGATGCAATTTTGTTTGACCTACTCTATCTCATGTTCGTACATGAATACTTAATTCATGAAATCTTATACGAGTGTTGGCTTTTGTTTGTGTTTAATCTCATTTGGTAAAAACATTATGGATTTTCTAGCTCTTGCTTGCACCTTTCCATATTTGTTACTCAAAAAAATTGCACTTCTGGTGAATGGCTTGGCTTTGTGTTTATAAAACTTGATATCTTTCTCACTACATAATCAATAAATGTATAGTTGGTTCATGAAATCTTATGCAACTACTGGCTTTTGTTTGTACTTGTTCCCATGTCACTATAGTTTGTTGAAAATCTTGTCAATTTTTTTACCTATTTCTAGCTATTTTCCATATGGGTCCACATACACTTTGACAACGACATTTTTTCTAGGGCCAAAATTTAGACAAAATCAAACAATTTCTACAATTTTAATAAACATTTCAACAATCAACATTCCTTGCAAACAAATATTCAAAAACATCTCATACTCTGACCTTCCACTCTCTCCTTCAATAACCAGATGTCTTTGCAGCTCTACAGATCCTTGTCTCCACTCCAATCCCAAAAAATAGTTCATGTTGCAAACACAATGTTAATAAAATACACTTAATGCATTCACACTTAACACAAACTTTCCCAAGCCAATTACTTTTCAACATCCTTCCTGTTTCTACAAGCTTCTGGATTAGGTTTTACCAAATACTCTAAGTTCTTGTAGATTCAATTTCTAATACATCACAATCCAATAATAACTCACCTCTATCACATTCTTTTGGCCTCCACTTTCATCACAAAACTTGTATCTACCATAATCTTATTCATTTACCAAAGACCAAAATTCTCCCTCATCTATATTCTTACACATATACATGCAACATCCTTGCCATTTTCACTATCCACACACACATCTAATGCCTAGAACCTATCCACTGCAACAAGGAATAGAAAACCATTCCCACTTACAGTTGTCCATCATTTACAGATCACAAGGAATTGGAAATGCTTCAAACCACTAGCCTCAGCCTAAAATTCATTAATATTTCCCTAAAGTTGATTTTTTAGGGTCTTTCTCTCATCGATGAATATTTGCATTAAATTGATTTTTTATGGCCTATTTGTCATTGATTAATATTTACCAAATTTTAAGTTACAAAAAATATACTATTTGCAAAGGAAATTAACTTTTCAACACTTTCAATAAATTTAACTCATTGATGTCGGTCAAATCATAACATATTTTCTGATTACTAGAATTTTTTTTATCTTACTCACATATTCTTTTTCAACACTATTTCAATTTGAAATTATAAAAAAATAATTAAAATAATTTATTCATGTAAACAAAAATTTGTACACAATTACAAAAATTATCAACATGTAACATTTCTTCCTAGATACTTTGTAATAATTTAGTTTATATTCAAAACAAAATTAGTATTTTTATTTAAAAGACTATTGCAAACTAACAACCACATATTTAGTATTACTTACTATATTGTCAAACAATTCATTAATTTTATTTAATATAAGTAATTTTGGGCAAACTAACAAGCACATATTTAGTACTACTTACTATATTGTGAAACAATTAGTTAATTTTATTTAATATAAGTTACAAAAACTTATTTTCAAAATTATTTACTACTACTTAATATAGACTCAAACAATTGGTTTATTTCAATCAATATCAATAATTAGCTTTCTACCACTACTAAATCAATTTTCTATTTTCAAAATGCATTTAATATTTGACCATGGTGTATAAAATATTTTGCAAAACACAATGTTCATTTCATAGTTATACAAATTAGTATTACAAATGATTTAATTTATATTAAAAAAGAAAATTTGTATTAATCAACATGTAAATTATTTACCCATACTTACTATTTGTTGAAAAATAACTTTATTTTATTTTATTTAAAAAATTAGTTTCATTCTGTTAATAATTGACTAATTTGAAAATGCATTTATTATTTACCCATGCAGTAAATTACGAAACACAATCCTTAGTAACTACAAATACTAATTACTATTATCTTACTAAACTAATCTACTAATTTGAAAATGCATTTATTATTTACCCATGCAGTAAATTACGAAACACAATCCTTAGTAACTACAAATACTAATTACTATTACTTTACTAAACCAATCTACAATTACTACAAAGTAAATATATTCATTCTCAAGCTATTGATTTTGTTTTACCTTACATAAGTAACTAGTTCTTTTACAAGTAATAATTTGAATTAAGCTTACCAAAAAATTATATTCATTTACAAACAATTACATATACTATTAGTTTTTTAACAATGTTTAGTACCATATTTCCTCAATTTTATTAAACACTAAATCCAAACTCTACTCTAATCATTTTACCTTCCACAAATAGCTATCTTCTACAACTAATAATTTGAATTAAGCTTACTAAGAAATTACATTCATTTACAAACAATTACATATACTATTAATTTTTTAACAATGTTTACTGCCATAAATTACATATACTATTAATTTTCTAACAATGTTTACTGCCATATTTTTTTAAATTTTATTCAACATTTAATCCAAAATATACCCTTTATATTTCGTTTCTATAATCAAATACTCTTGCATTCCCTTTCAGTCTTCTTTGCTGCACTCAAATCAAAACTCGAAAGAGCACTTTGACATGAAAGATATTAGAGACTATACATTTTGTTTTTCAAAGGACCCACATCAACACATCAACTTTGAAAACAATAATCTCAATGAAAGTCTGATGTACAATGCACATTCAGTATGATTAAAGTCTCATTTTAATATGATTTTTTTTCTTTGTTGTAGCTAAAATATCAAAGTGTTCTTTCATCACAAGAGATATTAATTAATACTTATGATAAATATTATTTTATTGTAACATTATCCTCCATTTAGAATATTATAATATAAGTCAAGTACAATAATTATTGTTCTTACCTAAACTAAAGTAAAAGTAAAAGCAAAAGCAAAGGATAATGTTTTTGAGTTAATAATAATGTTAATAAATTATTTTAAATATATTTTTTCAAATACATACACTAAGTACTAACCATTTAAATGATTTCAATCTCAACTTACATTATCTACCTACAAAGGTTAAGTACTTGCTTAAACGTTAAAAATATTTTATTATCATAATAAAGTTATTGAAATGACAAATCATGGCCATCTTTGAATAATTTCTTTGGAACTGGACGGGCGTCAGTCTTTAACGCAAATGGGAGGATGCAAACATTGTCAAATCAAACCAATTTCCACCGGTTTAATCAACTATGCGAAAGAACCTGGAAATTCAATGTGACAGTGATTCAAGGGAGCGCTCCGATCAAAATACTTGATTTATATCTTACCAATGACCGGTTTTTTTCAGTGGGCTCATCGTACCAATTTCCACCGGTTTAATCAACTATGCGAAAGAACCTGGAAATTCAATGTGACGGTGATTCAAGGGAGCGCTCCGATCAAAATACTTGATTTATATAGATGAAACTCTGAAGGTATTCTGTAACTAGTTCAGCGGAGAAGATTCATTGTTGTTATGGATCACGAAACTGTGAAGGTGAGGCCGAACCAGCTAAGGTTCACTCAGGACTCCATTGCAGATCATTTCAAGCTTGGCAATGGAAAGGAATTTCTCCTAAATGACGCTTTAAGTGATCTTCGCTCAAATCGTCTCCAAGCGAGCAGTTTTCCACTGATAGAGGTGGCCAAAGATGAGAATGATGTACTGTGGTCGAATGACAACAGACGCCTGTGGCTCTTCAGAAAAGCCCGTGTTTCCAACATAGAAGTGAAACTCTATTCCAGGCCACTGTTCCGGGCACCTCCCGAACCCCATTTAAGAGAGCAAATGGGCAAGGAAAATTACGTTCCAAGAGTAAGATGGCGTACGAGGTGGCGGCCTGTAAGAACGCAGAGGAACCCACCATCCATGGTAGAGGAAGAAAGTAAAAAGGGGACACTTCCTCCTTCTGCGAGTGAGAAATACCACAGACCTCAACCGGTTTTCTCATGTGGAGGGGAGGTGAGATCGGCGCAGGAGAGACGGGCTCCACCAGTTTTCTCACGCCGAGAGGAGGCGAGATCGGAGCAGGAGAGACGGCCCCCACCAGTTTCCGCACGCCGAGATCAGAGGTTTGAGCGAGAGAGACGGGCTCCACCAGAGGCACCAGGGTTAGCAGCGATACTCATACCTGCAGCCGCTGCAGTATTAATGTGGGGTGTGCGTAAATTGTTTGGAAATTGAGGCAATGGAAACACAGGGATGAAGAGGATTTCCTTTTCTGGTTGTAAGTATGTTGTTTTTACATGGGTATTAGGTAGCTGAGGGGAATGTAGCTTTTGGAATTTACATAATTTTTAGGTTAAGAGTATGTTTATTATAGACCTTGATATTCTGTATTCCACAGGCATTGAAGTTTTAAGGGTATGAAAGATTTCTGAAGATAAATATATATATATTTTTGTATTAGGGTAGAGTTGGCTTGGGTAGTGTGTTTGCTCTTTATTGGTCTCGGGTTCAACTCCGCTCAGAGGTGTAAGAGGTGGGATTTCTTGTGGGTGGTGGGACTACTAGTCTCGCCCAACTCCCCCATATACCCAAGATATAGGCTGGGTTGACACCCCTGTTGTATATAAAAAAAAAAAAACTTTCTTTTTGTATTGAAGAAAGCTATGATAGATTATTGTTGTGTCACCTTCATTAGCTTTGGGGTTTGGGGGTTTTGGATGAAAAGCACCATTATAAAGAAATACATTGTAAATAAATTACGATTTTATTTTCTATTATTTTTATTTGTAAATGTGAATCACGTATACATATTTGAATTGGATTTGGGGATTTGAGTTTTGAATATTATGATGTTTGAAACTTCTTTGCCCTGATTTCTATAACACATGGATGAAGAGGGGTATGGTTTCAATTGACATAATTTTGTGTAAGTATTGTTTGGTGTGCAAATATTTGCACAATTTGCTATTGAAAGATTTGTCAACCATAATATGGACAAAGGAAATATCATTTTTATTATGAGATTAGGTTATTTGTCCACTTCCACAAAACAATGCATTCTATTATATACTAGCCATTGCATTAGGAATAAACTTGTCAAAAATGGCTCAAAATAAAGGGGAAAAGCACAAAGTATATAATTTTGCCATTATAATCGAGAGAAAAATTAGAATTGTGCCTTGTTTTTAAAAATGAATGACCAATACAAATACACTGAACTTGGAGTGTGAAGGTGACATAAGTTTTGAATTTTAAAAATTATAGAAATTAATGAAATGTGAAACTTTTAGTGTATTTTATGTTTATAGCTTATATTTGAGTAAAATAGCTTCAACCTTGGTTGCTCTAAATTATTTGGGTTGAAACATTTTATGCACATTAATAGACATTTTAATATTGATTATAAATTTATATATCAAGCTAATATTTTTGAGTGAAAACATTTTGGTCAAAACTCTTTGTGCCACACAAAGGCTCGAAACTATGGAATACTTTCTATGTTGATATGGGGAGTTGAGGGGATAAAGGTGAAATTAATTTGAAATAAATTCTTGTTGGTTTTATGAATAATTTGAATTAAGATTGTAATTTTTTTGGCTTATCTCATCTACTAAAATTTTATGGGTAATATGGAAGGCGAGAAATGAGGAAAAATTCCAAGGCACAAAGAGGGCACTTACTAATTCTATAAAAAGCCTCATGTTTCACAATTTTTCTATGCATGTCACATTAACAATGGAGGTGTCCAAAGGCAAGTTTGTGAAGCTTCTAAAAGAAGGTACCACAGAGGAGAACAAGTCTAAAATTAAATATGGGAAACATTGCTTGTTCAATAAAGTAGAAACTATGCCCTTCTTAAGAGGTTATTTGGACTTCCAAATGAAATAAAATAGAAGGCACTCAACTGAAACCTTGAAAAAGGACTGTGGAGCTCAAAATGGACTAAGCTTTTATGTCAATGAAGGAGAAGATTTTATAGTTGAATTTGTGAGGTCAAGTGGCAGCGTATCAAACATCATTCCACCTATTGGGTGGAATATGCATGGATGAAATGACAGCAGGAAATTATAATTCATATTGTAGTTATACATATATCATAATAATATATTTTTTTTATATATTTAGATGTTTATTTTTATTTGGAGTAGATAGCTAAACCAAACAATTTAATATTTTTTTGGCTATGAGAATGTTTATATAAGCTATAGAGTAGTGACCTTGTGCGGTCTGCTATTTGCTATAATTAGTATCATGTAATCTCTTTTTGTAAACTATCTTTAATACAAAAAATAAAAAATAATGGCACTTAGCTCTCAGGCCAATGAATATTTTATTATGGCATCATGTCTCTAATTAACTCACCAAAGTGAGAAAAATAAAACATGTTAAGAAAAATTTCCCTAGGACTAATAAAGCTAATAGTTGTTATTATGGCTCAATTGTATGCTTGTAGAACTAATTGGTGTTCCTATAGAATTGAACCGTACACAAATTTGAACCTCTCTCATAGGTCTAAACTATATTGGAATTTATCTTAGAAAGATGCCCACCTTTATGTCTAGAATCTATATCTAAAAAAATATTGATGTCAATGGACACTATTGAGGAGCTTTCTAGGTAAGTATTGTTCTCCTATGGTCAAATTGACAGAGAGGTTGGATGAAGCAATCACTGTTTCATGCTCTGGGTCTTGTTTGGAAGACTCCTAGGGTGTGTTCAGTCCACCACTTGAAACCTATAGGACCTCACCTTCTTAGGGTCCCCTGACTTCTCCTTGCCAACCCAACTATCAACGTAGTTTCTTCGTACCAAGTCAAGACTTGGTGCAACCTTGCAACTTTAACCTTAGCCCTTAATTCAACCTGTAGACGTCCAATTTGATCACTTCCATATGATCAAACACGTCTCCTTAGTCATCCGGCTGTTTATCCCCTTTGTTAATATTAATTAAACCATTTGTTTAATTACCTTGCATTTTACATAAAGGTCATAAAGTATTTAATTTAATAAATACTTTATCCCTCTTCCTCCTCTAAATTAAATAAATACACCATTTTATTTAATTTAGTCATATTCCCCTTTTGGAATTAAAATTCATTTTTTAATTTCTTTTCTCTTTCATGGTCACATCCTCCAACTTTTGCAAGTTGGTCTCTAATCCATCTTAATTCCTTCATCTTCTTTTAATTAACTAGGGTTAGCATGTGCACACCCTTAATCATCATTAGGGTCACATCCTCCATAATCTCCCACTTGCTTCTAATAAGTCATTAGTCCATCTAATTGGGTACTTGCACAACCTTAATCATATGGTTAGTACAACCTAATCCTCCTCCCATTTATGGCATGTGTCCTTAAGTCAACCTTATTAAAGGATTTCTCCTTTTGGGCAAGGCACTCCACTTCCCCATGTGAATATTTAATTCACCTTCTAATCCCCCAATGCACCCAAAAAGAATTTTTAATTCCTTCACTTCTTCCCACATGTCCTTCACTTATTCTTTATTCTTTCCCATCTCCCCATGAGAATATTTGAGGAATTTTTAATTCCTCACATGTCCTCTCACCCACATGGGGACAAGGACCTCCTTTATGAGGAGATCTTGTCCAATCCCAAGGTACTTTGTACCCCCCTCCATGTCATGTACTTCTCTTACACCTCATGTCCACCTCATATTTCTTAAGCCTCTCCCTATGCCACATGTCAAAATGTGAGGGCTTGTGAGTTCTCAACTCACCTTAGCCCTACATCTTGATTATTGGTGGCTCAATCTTGGTCATCCATCTCTTCTAGGAATTCTCAAAATTCTTATAAATACCCTCTCTTTTCTCTCATTTGAGAGGAGATCATTTTGCCAGCCAAACTCTTGCAATTTTATTTTTCAACCTACACTTAGCCATTTTCATGTTTTCATCCATTTGCACTCATCCTCAGATCATCATTTAGCTTGCATTTTGTGCCATCCAAGGAGCATACACATCAAAGATCGAAGGGCCAACCAAAGGTTCGATTCGAGACAAGGTATAATGTTCCATTTGTTGTTTTTATTTTGTGTTGATTCCAACTTAGGCTAATTTTGAGGTGTAGGTTGTTTTGGTGTTTATTTGCACTCTTTTATTTGCTGCTCATTTTCTAACGCTTACATTAGACCTATCACATTTCTAGCACGCCTGGTGGGACCCACAAACGGGTCTCTTTCTTTCACATTTGCTATTTTTTGCATTTTTGTAGGTTTGAGTTACAAAGTGGCAGACCTGTCCTTACAGAGTGGCAGACCTACCCTTCCGGTGGTGGACCTATCCTGCTTTGGCGGACATGTCCTTACAGAGTGGCGGACCTGTCCTTACAGAGTGGCGAACTTGTCCTCACAGAGTGGCGAACCTATCCTCACAGAGTGGCAGACTTGACCTCTCGAAGGTGAAATTTCATGTTTTTGCCGATTGTCTTTTGGTAAATTAGGCACATAGTTTAATTAGAGGGGTCAACAAACCTTGTTTGGCGTGCTTGTGGAAGGCTATTTGATGTATCCAATCCCCTTGCACCATTTGGCGATCCTGGGTGACGAGAAATCATAGCTTTCCAAGTCCTTTGAGTCACCCCATTTTTCATTTTCTTAGTGGGACCTGCTTGGGGATTTCATCACCCCAAGGGACGATTCCAACCACACGTACCAGCGGGGTATATAAAGGGGGGAGAGCGAAAGTTGTACCTCAATCCAACCACGTTGTAATTGGTGAAGTGTCGGGACGACGTGAAGAGTTGGTCCAAGCCTTTAATATCTCGCTAAGGTTCCTGACTCACGCTTGTAACGGGTTGGTGTTCACGGTTTGGGCCTCACGTACCAAGTGTATATCGAGGACTCCTTAGCAACCATGTGCATCCTAGAATAGAAGACTTTGTTGACCATACCCGTTTCCACTAATCTTAGGGTTGTTCTGTTTGAATTGTCTTTCTCGTGCAAAACTAGTCATTATCAATTTGGCCAAATCTTTTATGATTGCTATATTTTGGGTCCTTTGCCTTACTTGTCCATCAAAAAAATTAAGCTTCAAACTTATCATTTGGTGGACTTGACCTTATCCTTTGGTGGACCTGACCACATGCTGTGGTGGACTTGACCTTATGCTGTGGCGGACTTGACCACATGCTGTGGCGGACTTGACCTTATGCTATGGCAGACCTGACCTCATGCTGTGGCGGACCTGACCGCATGCTGTGGCGGACCTGACCTTATGTTGTGGCGGACCTAACCTTTGGTTAGCCTATATTATCACTTGGCATCCCTTGTCCCTCCATTTTGAACAACAATACGACCATTCACCATCCTAAACGAACATCTAAACATCTGTTCTGAGTCTTGATCCCCTCGTTCCAAGAGTCATTCATTCTGAACACTCTTTCACTTGTTCCGAGCTCCCGTTCCTTCGTTCCGAGAGCCATTCAGCTATCCTGAGATGCTCCCCATCCATCCTAAATCCACTTTCATCTCTGATCTTCGTTATTCCATATAAGCCCTATTGGAGTTGTCATCCGAGTTGACCTAGGTGTTCATCCCTAATCATAATCATCGTAACTGACTTAGGATCGCTATCAGTCTTAGGTCGGTCATCCTTCTCGACCCAATCAATCTGCTTCTATCTCAAGTTGGATTCAGTGTCGTTATCATACATCTACCCGTCAATCAAACACCTGGTGTTACCAAGGATCCTTCTTAAACTCGGTTGTGGGTTTCGGTCTTCATCATATTTATCATCAAATCAATCTTAATCATCAGATCAATCCAACCCCCACATCATCAAATCTATCTGGATCAAGATCCAAAACCTAGACTAATCCAGTGTCTACCAATCAATCCAATCTGATTTCATCAAATCAATCCACGTCGGTCTGACCGATCGTCATCAGCTAATCTCCCATCAAATCGAATCAATCTTTCATCATCCAGGTATTTCTAATATCTTGATCCATCTCATCATCTTGCATGCCCATTCAGACTCGATCACAGGCAAAGAAAATGGCCAACCAACAAGCCATGAATGCCCAATCAAACAACCCTCAAGATCCCACCAACACAGTCAACATCTCATCAGATCCTAACTATGGTGCTAACATCCCTCATGATCCCCACAATGGCACCTCATCACAATCCAACATGGATGGCCAAAACACGTCACCACCTAGGGAGGAAAATATGGCTGATCAACCTGAGCTCACATTAGAGGAACACTTCAATAACCCTGTCAATGCACAAATGACAGAATGCCTTCTCGAAAAACATGGCAACAAAATCTTGGCTCACTTGAATGACAAAGGTGTCAAGCTTCTGTCAGGCGTCGACTTATCCAAGTATGGCACCTCCACATCTAATATACCCCAATGTTCACATGACATCCCCAGTAGCTCGTATGTCCCCAACGTTCCTTCCGTAGAAGGTTGGCATCAACCTGAATTCGGCAACACTGTCCTGTATCCCGTTGGCAATCCCACACATCCCACCATCTCGGTCATAGGAACACCCCAAACCATTGATCCCAATGATCCTTTCGCCTTTGGCATGCTGCAAAACGTCCCACAACTGCAACCACTAATGCTACCGACACCACTCCCCTCAAACCTGCCTCCTGTCAACACTGGGGGCAGCCCTTTCGCTACCTTGCCCCCACCTCCTGGGGCTACAAATCCTCCACCATTGTCATTCATACCCCAACAACTATCCCAATCCAACATCCCTCCACCATCATCATTCATACCCCAACAACCATCCCAATCCAACATCCCTCCACCATCATCATTCGTATTTCAACAACCTCCCCAATCCTATGCTCCCACTAGTGTTCAACAACCTCCCTCGCAAAACATCTCAACCGCACCTCGACCTCAACAACAACCATTAGTCAATCCCCTATTTTCAACACAACCATCACAGCATCAACCACAAGGAAATCAACCCCGACCTTTAGCCCCGGCCATATCTCCATTCCTTGCATCCATCTTACGCCCACACGCGCAACCACCATATAACATACCATCTCGTCCAACACAACCACCAACAATGTACCAACAACCACCCCATCATTACAATTATTACGGTTAGCAACAATATCAACAACAACCATCTTATGTGACCTCGCAACAGTCACACCAGCATCCCCAATATCCACAAACCAATCAACAACACCTTCTCCATACTTCCCAACAGTACGCCACCCACAACTACCCAACCAATCCATATCCCACCTCGCAACAACAACCTCTTTATCAACAAGGTCCCTTGGTGCATCAACAGGGGATACTACCTCCTCATTATCCATATGCCCATCTCCTAACATCATCTCAGAATCCACAATTGTCCTACCATCAATATCTGTCCAACACACCGGCCAATGCGGACATACTAGAAATCAAAGCCGCTTTGAAAGATCTCCAGGCAGGGACTGGCAAACAATCGTTTAAGTTTGAAGATATATGCCCATATCCGTTTGATCCCTCCATCTCATTGATTCCTTTCCCCAAACATTTTGAGATGCCAAAGTTTGACAAATATAAGGGGAACAAAGATGCTAAGGCCCACTTGCAGGATTTTTACTCCCAGTGTCAAGAAGTTATCCACAATGACAACTATCTCTTGCGCCTGTTCCCCCAGAGTCTAGCAAGCAATGCCCTAGGGTGGTTCATGACCCTCGAAAAGGGATCCATAAAATATTTTGCAGACCTGTTAGAAAAGTTTGTCTCCTACTTCTCCTTCAATTTGGAGAAAGACACCGATACCTTGGATCTCCTCAAAGAGAAACAACGTGAAGGGGAAACCTTTACTAACTACCTCCAAAGGTGGTGTACCCTAGCAAGCCGAATGAAAACCCCTTTGAAAGAAAAGGACATGGTCACCCTCTTCGTGGAGAACTCTCATCCCGACATGGCTCATAACTTTAGATTACATTGTATCACCACTTTCGCGGAGGTAGTAGAGAAGGGACCCATCCTTGAGCGTGCCCTTGTTGCTAAGGGGCACATCAAAATATATAATCAAGATAAGGAAAGGTCATTCAACGACAAGCCACTTTTTGGAACAAGAAAAAAAATGCAGTAAATGATGGCGTCACTGATACTAAACATGTCCACGTGGCCAACACATCCCAGAGACAGCAACAATCCATACCCAATGCCATATTTGTACCACAAGGGACACCCCGTCCTTCCCAACAGTCCAATCAAAATAACCAAGGGAATGCTAAATGCTAGTATGCTCAACTAGGAGAACCTCTAAGCGTCATCTTCAATAAGCTGTTACAGATCAACTATCCAATCACGTACCCCATCACCAAGCCACTCGACGAATCCAAACCTAAACCCGCATGGTTTAGGGAAAATGAATATTGCGAATTCCATAAGATCAAAGGACACTCTTTGAATAAGTGTCAGGGTCTGAAAAATTACGTCCAAGATCTCATAGATCGAGGTGATATCAAGGTGGACCCCAGCCAAGCTTCGTCGTCCAATGCTTAGTTACAGATATATCAAAATGCCTTTCCAAACCATAATCAAGGCCCGAGCACCTCCAACAGTAATCCTCAAAACAACAGCACAAATAATGTGAGCTATAAGAATGTCCCCCTCAATTACAAGGGTATTATTCATTACATTGAGCAGGTAGAACCTCGTGTATCTATGATACATGTCAAAGCCAAAGACCCTCAGTGTGTTGTTACTACACAACGAGCCTGCATCACTGTCCCTGCGGCCCCCGCACTCACCCAATCAACTCCTGTAAACTCTCAGTACAACATCCTTGATCACTTAGGAAAGACCCCCGCACATATCTCCATTTTGGATTTACTTAAGTCTTCCCCTGTGCATCAAGAAATCCTCAACAGAGCCCTACAGGAAACCCATGTGCCTAATAATATTGATCCTACACAGTTCCAAGCCTTGGTAGGACACTTAGCTTCATCTCACCAACTGCACTTCAGCCAAAACGATATGCCAAACATTGATGTCAATCACAATCGCCCCTTACATATTGAAGTCTTGGTAGAGAATGGCTCTACCCTCAACTTGTGCACTCTAAAATTCATAAAACAGGTGGGGTATACTCAAGTAGATTTAAGTAATCAGATCATCACAATCAAGACGTATGATAATGCAGAAAGGAATTCAGAAGGGATCATCAATCTCCCGGTCCAAGTGGGACCTGTGGTTCAGTACATTACCTGTCATGTCCTTGATCTGGACTTGCCATATAATCTCCTCCTCGGCCATCCATGGCTCCATGCTATGCAAGCCGTCCCCTCCACTTACCATCAATGCCTAAAATTCCCAGTCAACGGACAAGAAGTCACCATCTATGCCGACCCCCAACCATTTGAATATTGTCGTGCTTTAGAAGCATCATTTCCCCATTTACATTATTGTCCTGGGGTTGAAATGGGGGCATCCCAGTCATCATCCGCTAATCCACCCTCCACTACGATAGCCACTCCATCCTCCACCACTGATCCTACAGTCACCAAAGTCCAGATCATTGACAAAGGGTGTGGTGAATACGAAATGCATACTGCTCTCAATGTAGCAACCCTGCTGCTATCACAGCACGAGTATGGTCAACCTTTGCATGCTACCCCAAAGGAAGACAAGACTGTCACCTTCAGTGGTAAAAACATCCCTAACACCACTTTCAAATCCCCAAGTATCAAGATAGATGCACGAGAAGAGGACATAAGCCAATGGGTCTACCGAGAAGAACCCCGGCCGGAAACTCCTCTAAAAGAATACTTTCAAGAAAAGTACCCCTAGCCAACAAAGTTCATGGAAAAACATAACTATCAAGGTAGGGGCCTAGGAAAAGAAGAACAAGGGCAGTTGTAACCCATTGATACATCTCAGCTACCAAAAAACATAGGCATTGGGTTTGACAGAAAGCAGAAAGGCCCCGAAGCATTGTCTAATACCTCCAATAGTGTTGTTGTGGACAAGAGCTTATTGGAAGACATACCCGAGAAGGAATTCATCATCCGTGCGTATGATGACGTCGATCACACTGACCTATCATCCATGTTTGAATGCTTATCCGTCTGCACTATTAGCTTATCCCTTTGTCACCCTAAGCTTATTGATTGGGACATACATAATAGCACACATGTTAGTATGTCTGCAGATACATATGTCAACCTTATGGGATTGGGGGAGGATGAACACTCCAGTCACAAAAATAAGAATAAGAAAAGTAACAAGCGGTCATCTAGTGAAAACCTCCCTGAGGTACTTCTTGACCATGAAAAAGTAAAAATAAAGGACGCATCTGATGGCGAAAACCTCAAAGAGGTGCTGGAAGATGGAGATGTTCATCTTCCCCTTATAGGAACTCAGTTGTCTGCCCAATTGTCTATCCTAATTGAAGAGACACAAGAAGTTAATATGGGAACTGATGAAAGTCCTAAAATTACCTATGTAGCTAAGTCACTCTCAGAGCAAGAGTATCCGGTCATCATGCAGCTACTCCAAGAGGGAATCATTAACTTTGCTTGGTCATACTCAGACATGCCAGGCTTAGACCCTGCCTTAGTGGTTCATCACTTAGACATTTGCCCACACGCCAAACCTGTCAAACAAAAGCTCTGCAAGATGCATTCGCAAGTCGTGTTGTTAGTCAAGAAGGAATTGGAGAAGTTACTAGAGGCGGGTTTTATCAGACCGATTGACTACTCTGAGTGGATCTCCAATATAGTACCAGTTGCCAAACCAAATGGAGACATTTGCGTCTGCACAGACTTCAGGGATCTTAACAAAGCCTACCCAAAAGATGACTTCCCCCTGCCTAACATTGACATGTTGGTCGACCTGACAGCAGGACATGAGATGTTATCCCTTATGGATGGCTTTTTCAGTTATAACCAGACCGCATCGCACCTGAGGATCAACATAAGACCGCCTTCACAACACCTTGGGGCACATTCTATTACAATGTTATGCCCTTTGGTCTCAAAAATGCGGGGGCAACATATCAGAGGGCCATGACGGTCATCTTCCATGACCTCATACATATCATCATGGAGGACTATGTCGATGACCTATTAGGAAAATCCAGAACACAAGCAGAGCATCCTGCCATCCTGAAAAAGATATTTGAGCGGTTAGAGCATTACAAGTTGTGGCTAAATCCAAAAAAGCGTGTCTTTGGGGTTACATCGGGAAAATTGTTGGATTTTATAGTCTCCCGAAGGGGTATTGAAGTTGATCCCACCAAGGTAAAGGCTATCTTGGACATGCCACCTCCACGCAATCTCAAACAGTTAAGAAGCCTCCAGGGGAAGATGCAGTCCATCCGTCGATTCATAGCCCAGCTGGTAGATAAGTGCCAGCCATTCACTCATCTCTTGAAAAAAGATTCCACCTTCCGATGGAACCAGCAGTGTCAGATGGGCTTCGATAAAATTAAGGAATATTTAGCTCATCTACCGATATTGATGCCACCTATTCTCGGCAAACCCATCTTGCTTTACATCTCTGCCACTTCAGTCGCGCTAGGGGCATTGTTGGCACAACATGACGAGTCGTCGAAAGAGAGGGAAATCTACTACATTAGTCGGACATTGGTTGGCTACGAGCTAAACTACTCCCCCATGGAAAAATCCTACCTTGCACTCATCTTCAGCACCCAGAAGCTCCGACATTACATGCTTAGCCATCTAGTTAAATTAATTGCCAAAATTGATCCATTGAAGTATCTGTTATGTAGAACCACTCTGACTGGCCGCATGGCTAAGTGGGTCATGCTCCTCAATGAATTCGGCATAGAATATGCGGACCGCAAGGCTATTAAAGGACAGATAATCGCAGATCAGCTAGCAGAAGCTCCTTTAGTTGATACTCATCCATTGATCACAGAATTCCCTGATGAAGAAGTCTTCTCCGTTGATGAAACCCCCACGTGGACACTGTATTTTGATGGATCATATACACACAATGGATTGGAGGCAGGAATTTTATTAGTTACCCCTCAGGGTGACTACATTCCAAAGTCATTCAGGATAGCATTCCCATGTACCAACAATATGGCAGAATACGAAGCTCTCCTCACCGGCCTCAAAATTGCAAAACAGTGGCACATAACCCAATTGAAAGTCTTTGGTGATTCTTTGCTAGTCATTAGACAAGTTAATGATGAGTTCCTAACCAAGGATGATAAGTTGTTACCCTACAAGTGCATGGTGGATGATTTCAAGAAATATTTCACCTCTATACAATTTGAATAGATTCCCAAGGTACGAAACAAAGCAGCTGATGCGATGGCCACTATTGGCTCCCTGCTGGACATGCCCAAAGACCGAACAGAATGTGAGTTTCTTATAGAACAACTTTTAATCCCAGCATATGATATCCCTGAGACTGACATGGTGTGAAAAATTGTGGGTCCCACCTCCCCATGGTACCAAGACATCTACACCTACCTCCATGATAACATTATACCCCCAGATCTTACATGTAATCAACGCAAATCCTTCGTTCATGGCTCTTCCTGATACGTCATCGTCGGTGATACACTTTATCGTCGCGAGTATGATGGAATCCTCCTTAGATGTTTGAATGAGACCGAAGCCCATGCCACACTAACAGAGGTACATGGCGGTGTTTGTGGAGCACATTCAAATGGTATGGCTCTGGCAAAAGGATCATATGAGCTGGATATTATTGGCCTACATTGGAACACAATGCTTGCGAGTTTGTGAAGAAGTGTCTTCCATGCCAACAACATGTAGATTTAATTCACGCCCCAACACAAGATCTTCAGCCCCTCCTGGCACCATGGTTGTTTTCTCAATGGGGTTTCGACTTGATTGGCAAGATTTACCCACCATCATCCGATGGCCATACATTCATAATTACCGCCACTAAGTATTTCACCAAGTGGGTGGAGGCCATGCCCCTTTCACAAATCACTGGCACTCAAATTTCCAAATTCATCATTTACCATATTCTCTACAGATATGGTATCCCATCCACCATCCTCTCTGACAACGGAAAGCCCTTCAAAAACCAAGCCATGAAACACCTCTGTGACACCTTCCATATCCAGCACCATTGGTCAATGCCTTATTACCCTCAGGGTAATTGTCAGGCAGAAGCGACCAACAAAACCCTTATCTATATTCTAAAAAAGGTTGTCAATAACACTGGACGAGATTGGCACCTCCATATTCATCCTGCCCTCTGGGCATATCACACATCCATCTGCACCCCGACAGGCGCCACCCCCTACTCTTTAGTGTATGGTGCTGAAGTCATCTTTCCAATCGAAGTTGAACTTCCATCATTGAGGATCTCTCTGAAGAATCTTATCGACGAAGAGGATGCTCGTGTTGCACGGCTTGCATAGCTGGAATTACTGGATGAATGAAGAATAAAAGCCTATGATCATCTACAAGCATACCAAAATCGCCTCAAACGTAATTACAACAAGAAGGTTCGTCCCTGACAATTCCAGGTGGGTGAGCTTTTCCTTAAGGATAATCAGTGCACTTAGCAAGACCGAGACAAGAAAGGAAAATTTGAAGCAAATTGGTTGGGACCCTATATCATAGCCGCTAAATATGGATCTGGGGCATATAGGTTGACTACTCTTGAAGGAGAACCCCTTGACGAACCCATCAATATCATGCATCTGAAGAAGTTCTACACCTAAATTTGCTCGATTACCCCACCTAAGCAAAAAATCAAAAATTCAAAAAAAAATCCAAAATCAAAAAAAAAAAATAGTAAAGAGAAATAAATTTGTCCTATGGTGAAAACCACCTTTTCGTGGTGCCTTGGATAAGTATGGATGGTGAAAACCTACTAGCAGGCATCATCCATAGAGGGCTTAATCATTATCTACCTGACATCCTAGGTATTTTATGCCTTCATCCGCACTATTGTCCTCACCCATCTCATCCTAGGCCGCTTGGTAAATATTGATTGAGCATTGGACGACCCATCTAGCCTATCCCCCATTCTTGAGCTTTTCAGTATCCCACTCTGAGCTTACGTCATTCATTCCCTTCGTTGTTATGTTCGTGTCATTGGGTAGGATCATCCATCATGTCGGTCTTCACCTAGGTCCCATCCTGTCGCGTCTGTCAGTCGAACTACGTTGCCCCTGCACTGTCACGTAGGCAAGGTTGATCATTTGATTCACCCCCGAGGCATTTTTCCATCATCATCGGTCACCATTTATCTTATTTTTGCTTTATCCATGGTCTTTTATGGAACTACGAGGGCTCTGTGCTTTCACGTAGGCAAGGCTAATCTATGATCGGCCCCCGAGCCCCTAGGTCTGTAAGTTATGTCGGTCTTTTGTGCTTCGTCATCAAGTTATGCCCACATCTAACCGGTTCTTAATAAACAAAATTCCCTCGTGTTACAAGATCTTGTCCCTAGGTAACATCCCGCGTCAACTGGGTTATTCTAATTTAGCATCCATCTTTGGTCTCAACAGGATGAATCCTTCCTAGCAGACCTCATCAATCCCATCCATCACCTTGATCCTATGGCAAAGGACCTATTGTCTTGATTGTGATCTCTTGATTCTTTTGTATTTTGTTTATCATTTGGGGTTCCTTCCCATCATTTGTCAGGGTCGCCTTGGTCCACCATACCATGGCGTGCCTTGACTTGCTAACATGGGGGCATACCTTGATCGTTTGTTTTGACTGTTGTCTTCTCGATTTTCCCTCGTAAGACCCACCACAATCTTTAAGGTCTTGTGTTACGCTGGGACAACTTTGTGTGTTTGTGGTTATCTCAATACCAGGCCCAACCGACGTTATCATGACATCGGGGTGTGGGGATAACCTTCTTGTTTGTTGTGTTTGTTTCATGCGTAGAGTACTCATTCGCCTTGATCTTCCATATCAAGGTACTTGGTATCCTATGCTATAGTAAAAATCAATGCTCCAAAGATGGAAAAATCTCATTTTCACTGCATTTTCACCACTTTGCATGTACCCTTCATTTCCATCATGACCATTGCCTATGATTTCGGTTGTGCAAGTACTCTCGTTCTTTTTCCTCTTAAGTCCTCTTCCTCTCAAGATATTAATGGTGGTTTTTGGCAAATACACCGCTTTCTCATAACAGTTTTTATTGACACTTAGGTGCATTATAAACATTTACCTTTCGCATCCATAAATCATAAATCCTATAAACATGCATAAATCGTCCATCCGCATGTGCATCCATACATCATGAGCCATATAAGCATTTACATAAATCACATACATGTGCATCCATCATCATAAATCATAAAAACATGCATAAATCG
>VDFB02184160.1:0-12745 GCA_007258455.2 Sequoia sempervirens
AAGCACTCAACCAAAAGGTCCATAGGTGGGGGAGGAGGGGATTCTAATCTCCATCCCTACGCTAAAACAATCACACAAGAACTAGACAGTGAGTTGGAACAAGGAGTGGCATTTCATGAAAAAAAACTTGGGTTGGGCCTGATTGGGAGATCCAGGGGATTATGGACAAGCTTGACAGATCTCCACAAGTGGATCTCTAACCACTGGAAGCCTATGCTAGAAGGGTATGTTCAAATTTATCCCATGGCTAAGGGATTTTTTATTGTTGTTTTTGAAAAGGAGCATGATAGAAATAAGATCCTTTGTGACTATCACTAGGATTGGGAAGAAAAATATACATTGATGTTAAAGCCATTGCATCCAACTTTTAACCCAACCATTGAAGTGTTCGAGAGGGTTCCTCTTTGGGTGAGACTTCCTAACCTCCCACTACAATTTTGGTTTGATTCATGCTTGGAGGCTATAGGGAACTCTTTAGGAGTATTTTTAATGGTGGATGAGGGATCTTCAAATCTTTTGCATTTGATTTATGCCCGCATTTTGGTAGAAATGAATGTGTCCAAGGTGCCTCCAAAGGAGATTCGGCTAAAAACTTCGAAGAGATGTTAAGTGCAACCCTTAGATTATGAAGGGGTACCCTTTAGGTGCAGAATCTACTAGCAACCTAGGAATTTGGCAGCTCAATGTACCAAACATAGAAAAAACAAATCTACCTCTTGGTGGAAAGATGAGGCACCCCAACACTCTATTGTGGAGAAACAGGAGGATAAGCGAGTGAATCCTTAGTTGAATGAAAGTGAAGAGGAGGGATGGGTATTTGGGGATCTAATTCAAGAAGGGAAGGCATCAATGAATGAGGTTAGAAGGGAGGATCAACAATAGAATAGTGTTGTCTCAACACACGAAGGGAGTCTGGTGGAGAACAATGAAAAAACTATTTTTAATGGAATTGATAAGGAGTTGAACTTCAAAAATGGTGCTACAACACCTGAGTGTCGAGACAAAAAAAGTGTGGTGAGGCCACAAGATAAAGATGTTGGGAAATGAAAGGCTGATAGTCAGAGTCAACAAGCAATTAGCAGTTGGAATGGTGTCTGGAAGAGTCCCCGTGACAATTCATTGGAATGGTAGGAGGTTGCAAGGGTGGAGGACGAGTGACAAATGGTCAAGGGGAAGAAAGCAAAGAAGGAAGAGAAGAAAGCCTTTGCAATGGTCCTCTAGTCTCAGACTAAAGGAAGACCAAATAATGATTCAAACTTTTGACCTGTTCATAGGTCATTTACGGGTTCTTGGCTCTAATACTGATTGCCAATTGTAATGAAGCTTCATTTGTAACACATGGGTTTGATTTTAGCATAAATTGGCAATAGGGCTAGGGGTGCTTGTTTAGGAAATAGTGGGGTTTGGATGGGATTTTAATTGATGATGTAATGAGAATAGCCTTGTAATATTTTATTTTTACTATTAATAAAATTAACTCTTTTACCAACCAAAAATAATAATTAAAATTTACATACTAAAGTAAAATAATTCTTTAAATAAAAATAAAATAAATTTTTAGTAAATATTTGTACAAGAAATATAGGAGGGAAAGATATGTGGATATAGTTACTGTTTGGGTCTTTATGTAGTAGATTTGCAAAAGGGGTTTTTAGTAAAGGGTAGTATATTTGCACAAGAAGTATAGGTGGTAATTGAGTGCCTATAATAACTGCACTCATTTTGATTATTTTTGCTCTCTAGCATATTTGGGCATTATGTAATCAACTTTTATTATCAATATGTTATATGGGCCTTGTGCCTTTTGCCTAAAAAAAAATTCTTAAGTAAATAAATAAAATAAAATAACTTTTCACTAAATAAAAATAAAGCAAACAATGTAAAAAAACAATAATGATTCTTAAATAATTTTAAAGTAAAATAAAACAACTCTTAAGTAAATCAAATAGTTCCACTAATATCTAACAACTTTTTAGATAGATATATTTAAGATATTTATATTTGTTTTTATTTTCAAAAAATACCTAAAAATTATCTCACATTTAAAAATATTAATTAGTCCTTTAAAATTATTTTACTTTAAAAATAAATAAATAAAATTAATCAATACAACAAAAACACTTGTGATTGACACATCCATATTTTCTATCAACTAACTTACTTTAAAATACAAATAGAAATATTATTTTTATTAAATATTAAAACACAAATATTTTTTATTAATAAAAGATGTTTTTCAAAATACCCCAACCTTTTTACAAAGCCAACAAAACTACCAAGAATTAACTACAAAATTAAATAGTGATATAGAGCAATGATATACATACCTACAAATGTTAACAATAAAAGAATACAAATATTAAAAAATAATAATACAAATGTAGTTTTTATTTTAATATTTAAAAAAACTTTTATGCACACAAGTACTTGTTCATTTTAAAGAATTTGTATTGAAAGGAGGTCACAAGTTCATATGTCTCTAAAAACGTATTTATTTATTTGTTCCATATTATTTTATAATTTTTAATATACATAAATGTAAAATTATTATTTGGGCATGAGCCCATGGTGCATTGGATGAGTGGTGGTGTTGTTGTGGTCACCTGGGTTCAAGTCTTGTTGCTACTAATGTTACCTAATTTTCACCCACAGGCTCAATCAGACAGGATAAATCATGTGACAGAGGTTTGAGAAGGCCAAATGGAGCATTCGCACAAGGGCAAAAGTCATGAAACTAATGCTAGGTCATAGGGAACTCAGTTAGGAAGCCTTCCTTGTTCAGGTTCAGCATGAAAATCCTCTAAGGAGAGAGTCGCCAAGACCTTTAGAATGTCTCGTCAACTAAAAGGTCTCTCGTTGAATGAAGGCATCATCCAGAGGAAATGGTTGCATTGAGGAAATAAAATCATCTCGAGTGAATGTGAGGCCGACAGGTCAATTTTCGGCAATAGTAATGAAGCTCGGCAGGAGTCTCCCCGATAACAAGTGTTTTGCCAAGGGGATGACGCATTCGGTATAAGGTTGTGCCCTCGACAAATGGTCTTACCGATATGGTCATGTCTCCCCGACAAGAAGGGTGAGTCTCGGCGAGGGGAGGCATCTTCATCAGAGTGTCTCACCGAATGCAGGAGGTCTCCCTGACATATTTGACATCGGTGTAGTTTCCAGCCATCGGGGTAATGTCTGGCCTTCGACATAAGGTCGCAGCGATGCGGAGGGTCTTGCCGATACAGAATGAGCTCGGGGAGAAAGCAAAAAAAGGGTCGCTAAGAAGTCTCGGTGACCTGAGGATGTCCTGTCGACCAGTAAACAACTCGGCAAAAGAGAGGACCTCGGTGTGAGGTCTGGGAAAAGAAAGGAGGTCTCACCAACCGACGGGGAGTCTCATCGAACAAAATGATAGGAGCTCGGAGAGAATGGGGTTGTTCGCCAAACGGTCTTGTCGAAGGGTGAAGGTCTCAGTGATCAAAGAGATTTATGTGTGACTCCAGGGGGCTCGTTGTAACATCTTGCCAAAAGAGATATGTCTTGTCGATATTCTAGGTGATAATAAAGGCGATATCGGCATGACTTTTGGGCTCGCTAAGAACTCTCATCGACAATTCCATGTTATGTCAGTGGTTGCAAGAGGTTTTAATTGCATCGAGGAGACACGATTAGTGTCTCACCGACATGCGATTCTACAGGAAGAGCTTTTGACCGCCCAAAGAATCTACGTGGAGTAGGCTCAACCAATCAGAGAAAGCTACAAAGTGAATCATTGGCAGCTGAACCAGATGAAGAAGATCAACAGGATGAAAAGCAACGTGTATCTGTTCTGAGCTCAGAAGCATTCAAAGCACTCGACAGGAGGTTCAAAGGTGGACACGAGGATCATAAATGAATGCAGTAGCTGTGAAAGATCTGAAGGATTCTCCAGGAATGTTTCTTCACCGACATAGGCAACAAGGACACGGGGATACATCATTAATTTCATCAACAGATCTGAGGGAGATTTATCCCAAAGGGAGATATTTTTGTAAGCCCTAAGGGGCCAACACTCTTTTGTATATAGGGCATTTTTTCCTTTTTGTAAACAGTTCGGACTGTGCATTTTGGGGAGTTAGTATTTTTGAAAATCCTCTCTCTGCTAATGTATGCTTTGTAGCTCAACTAAGAATCTGGAATAAAACACAGAGTTTACCTCGGAAGCTAGTGTTAATGTTTGTATTACTCTCAATTTTGTATTTCTTTTAGATTATGCAAGTTCTCAAGTGTGTTTTCTAAAATCTGTATTCATACCTTAAAGCTGTGAATTCATCTTTCCTTCTTAAGATATGTATGTAGAGCAAGCCTTTTAAGAATAGTGCATAAGTCTAAAGGGGTCATGTTGAATAAGTAAAAATACTAACTATTAGCTTCTCAGTGTACGTTCATCTTGTTTTCTTTTCATGATTTATTATCAACCCGGTGTATCACCATAGTTTAGTTTCATTCATGTACTCCTCCTTTTTCCCTTTACTGAATCGTTAGTTTAGGTGATACCCAAAGGAAGCCAGCCTTCTCCGGAGGTTCATTTCATTTTCTAGGTGACCCACAGCCTTGAAATGATCCCATGTTTCACTAGAAAGCTTAGTCTACATCACTGTGTGTAGGGTGCATTCTCTAGGTGACAACAATTAACAATAAAAAAAATACAAATATTAAAAAATAATAATACAAATGTAGTTTTTATTTTAATATTTAAAAAAACTTTTACGCACACAAGTACTTATTCATTTTAAAGAATTTGTATTGAAAGGAGGTCACAAGTTCATATGTCTCTAAAAAAGTATTTATTTATTTGTTCCATATTATTTTATAATTTTTAATATAAATAAAATGTAAAATTATTATTTGGGCATGAGCCCATGGTGCATTGGATGAGTGGTGGTGTTGTTGTGGTCACCTGGGTTCAAGTCTTGTTGCTACTATTGTTGGCGAAAGGGTGGTGTTGTTGTTGTGACCACTAGGGTTCAAGTCTTCGGACTTGACCATAACATTACTACTATTGTTGGAGTTCTCATCATTGTACCAGGCATTAGTGCTTGGGACCCACTCCCTCACTAGGCTAGTGTGCTCGTGGGCCTTGTGCCCTTGCTAGGCTATCGTGCTTGCGGGAGTGGTGGTTGTTGTGCTCGCGAGCCGTGTGCCCCTATTGGGCTTCCCACTCATTAGAGTGGTGATTTTTGTGCATCCATGTCGGGATGAGGTAGGTCCCCGTTTGTGGCCTCTAGTCAAAAGTGCTTAGCTTCGGCTGAGTATTACGAATAAAAAAAATGTAAAATTATTATTGATTATTTGATTATTAAACTAGTTAATATCTAAATAGAATGGACCAAGTGTGATAAACTATATCTATAATCATTTTCTTAGATTTGATTTTGAAAACTTATTGTCTTGATTTAACTTTCTATTTTATTTATATATAATTTTTGAATATCTTTTAACTTTATTAGTATTTTTTTTATATCAATATAATTAATTTTATAATGACATGTAGTTATCATATACTTAAAAATCAGAACACCACTCATATATACTTAAAAATCAAAACACCACTCATATATTTTATAAAAAAATGATAACTATAAAATTAAACTTTAAAAGGTAACATATAAAAACATAATATTTACTACACTTTTAAGGTAAAAGAAAAACAAAATAATGAACAAAATAATAAATAATAATTATTCAAAAGTAAAATTAAAATTTACATACTAAAGTAAAAAAAAAATCAAATTAAAATAAAATAACTTTTCACTAGATAAAAATAAAGTAAACAATGTAGAAAAACAATAATGATTCTTAAATAATTGTAAAGTAAAATAAGACAACTCTAAGGTAAATAAAATAATTCCACTAATATTTAACAACTTTTTAGATAGATATATTTAAGATATCTATATTTATTTTTATTTTCAAAAAGTACCTAAAAATAATGTCACATTTAAAAATATTATTTAGTCCTTTAAAATATTTTATTTTAAAAATAAATAAATAAAATTAATCAATACAACAAAACATTTTTGATTGACATATCCATATTTCCTATCAATTAGCTTACTTTAAAATACAAATATCAATGCATACAAATACAAATATTATTCTTATTAAATATGTATTTAACACAAATATTTTTTATTAATAAAAGATGTTTTTCAAAAAACCCCAACCTTTTTACAAAGCCAACAAAACTACAACAAAATTATCAAGAATTAACTACAAATTAAACAATAACATATAGTAGTGATATACATACATGCAAGCATGAACAATAAAAAAATACAAATATAGTTTTTATAATAATTTTAAGAAATACTCTTATGCGCACAAGTACTTATGCATTTGAAAGAACTTGTACTCTTGAAAGCGAGGTCACAAGTTCAAATAGTGGAGGGGGTAGGATACACACACCTCATATGTAACATAGTTAGGTGCCTCCTCCATAGTGATTTTTTTAGTGGCTAATATTCATCAATTGGCTAATAGATGAAATTTGAGAATTGAAAATTGGCTAATAGTTTGAGTTGTAATGCGACTTGAATCGACATATTTTTACAAAATTTTATGTTAGTCTTATTTAAATCGCCAAAGCATTTATTTTAGTATAATTTTTAACTCAAAATTTCGCTACAATATTCGATACATGATTACATTAGATTTGCCTAAATTTTATAAGTTATAGTAGAAATCTATATTAATTCGCCAATAGTATATCATAATTATTAATTTATTTAGGGCAATATTTCCAATATTTAGTTTCCAATTGATTTGAAATATAATCTAATGGCCCTCATTTTATTCCACGAGGTAAAATGTACATGTGATTTGTATTGGATTGTTGATCTTCTAATATCAATGATCCAAAAGAAATTTTAGGCCCTATGTGCATTGCAAATTGTAGGTATAGTTTACCTCATGAAATACAACAAGGGTTGTTATATTATATTTGAAATCAATGGTGAAAAGTAAATATTATCGTCTACCCATTAAACCCATCAAATTTCCACCCTTGGGCCCCTACTTTTACATAAAAAATATTTTTTTAATTGGAAGGATTCACTATCATAATTAATGCATTTTCCTATTATTTTCCAAGATTCGCCAATATTTTCTACAAAATCCTAGTGATGTAAAAAAATCTCAAATAAAATTTAATATTTTTTTTTACCAAAAAGAAGATTCGCCAATAGGAATTAATATTTTTTCTCAAAAAAATGAAAGATTCGTCAAGATTTTATATATTTTTGTGAGGGGGGTTTTTAAAGTTATCACTGCTCCTCCATGTAGTACTAGTCCATTTGAAAGAACTTGTACTCTTGAAAGTGAGGTCACAAGTTCAAATAATGGAGGGGATAGGATATGTACACATAACACAGTTAGGTGCCTCCTCCATGTAGTATTGGCCCATTTGAAAGAACTTGTACTTTTGAAAGTGAGGTCACAAATTCAAATAGTGGAGGGGGTAAGATACATACACTCATATGTAACATAGTTAGGTGGCTCCTCCATGTAGTACTCGCCCATTTGAAAGAACTTGTACTCTTGAAAGTGAGGTCACAAGTCTAAATAGAGGAGGCGGTCGGATACGTACACCTCATATGTAACATGTAGTATGGGCCGGTCTCATCCCCTATATATAGACCCAAAAAGAGATGGCCAGGATGAATATATGAACTATAAAAGAATCTATTTCCATTTCTGTTTGTGAGATAGAAAGCAACAACTGAGAAAAAATGAATTAATTTTTTCTAATTTTTTGACGAGTCTGGATGCAGGCGAGAAGTTCAAAAATTCTAGACAATAGGTATTATGCGAGCGGAAGTAATTAAAAAGGGGAAACATGCAACGTCCTTATCATGGAAAGGCAGTGACCCACAAACTCTCACTGCTCACACGATTCCTACATAATACCAACTTTGAAGAATCCTCGTTTCTGTGAATACTAAATTGTTTTCTTCCTCCTCGCACATGCAACGATATCATATAAGATAATATATCCATGTGCCCTCTGTACCTCTCTCTCTTCCACATGACTGCACATGTTCATCTTTACGCCGTTCCCCCCCCTCCCCCCGTTCCATGAATTATCACCAACATCTCGCTACACAACACTGTTCTTCACGCAACACAGGACAAATATCATGACCTAAAAAAGTTGTACACAGTGTGGGGCATTACACATTAATATTGATATGCCCAACCCCACCATCCCCTACGCCCGTTTCGTTATCTACCCAATTATACCTAGGAATCGAATCGTGTAAATGGATTGGGTACCTATATAAACCCCAACACACAAATCATTGGAGTTGTTGGGGGGCCAACATAAATATAATTTCTGTCCTTTGTTTTCTCCTTTTCTTTTAATATTACTCATTCATGATATTTCTTCCCTACGCAAGGAAGCATGCATTATTAGGCGCAACAACTTCAATATCCTAAGAATAAGACGCAATTAAGACGCAGTTACTCAAAGCAAGCTATTTAAATATTGTTTAGCGATTCCGTAAGCAAGCATTCTAAACAGTTGTTAATAAGAAAGAACAATTAGCGTGTTACGGCGGGAAAATCTGCACGATGGAATGTCAATGTCCCCGTCACTTCATTCTATTGCTCAGAAGTTGTGTGTTTTTTACTAGCCAGTTATCTATTTGCTGAAATAAAGTAGTGTAGGTTGTACTTACAATTTAGCCCGTGACAGGGACGGACTAATGGACAAGAATATCCAAGATACCGTCGCTGTTATTGCCCCTCCACTCCCTCTTAAGTTGTTTTTTTTACTCTATGTTAGAATGTCGGTTTCAAGGCAGCGAATATCCATCGTTCGGAGCAGGTGAGGAGGATGTGTACCCCTGGCTGCCGGTAAAACCGACAAACGCTAACCGAAGGAGGTTGCCGACGCGCGTGGTGCTGCTTTTAACGCTCGCACTAGCGTTAAATTAATCGGCGGCCCACACTTCAAAAACGCTAATGTTTTTCTTAAGTAAAGTTTGTGCGACGATGACTGTCGGATTTGTTTTTTAAGTAAAAGTGGTGCGACGGTGACCGCCTCCGACAGTCACTATACAGAAAACTGTACAAAAAGTAGTAGCGTGAGGAAAACTGGGTTTCGATTGCGTAGAGGCGCTCTTGCGTTATAGGGGAGAGGGCCAAGTAGTCGTGCACCCTAACTTCGCGTTTCTAATTATCCTACGTCGAAATTTCAAATCACTCCCAATTTTTTACAACAGCTTACTTGGCAAGTTCTCTGCTTATAACTAAGGTTTCAGGGCCACATCATCAAATATGATGCCACATCAGCATGCGTTTTTGTCAAGGTGTCCAAAAAGGCCCCAAAAAATAGTGAGACCAATTATCGTGCATTACATCATGAGTAGTTGAGCGCTGATGTGGTATCACATGATTGGTTGCTTTTTAGATCAAAAGCATACTTTTTGTTTAATTATGGGTAGTCAAATCACAACTATTGGACATTATATAAACGACTATTGGGTATTATATTTACGATTGGGTGCACGACTATTGGACCCCGCACGACTATTGGGCCCTCTCCCCTAATACATCTGAGATTAGCATGCTCGCCTTTATTTGTCGAGGAGAAAAGTCTGTACCATCTTTTATTTGTTATGTTCCTGTTTTTTTATGTATTTGACATTTATTATGTTTTTATTTGAAAAAAGGAAAGTTACACATAATAAAAGTTATCAATAGTAAAGTGATTTAAGAATACAGATGGTTAAAATTTCTTTGTTGTAAGAGTTTGTTTTATATAATTTTTACAATCGGCATTAAATGT
This sequence comes from Sequoia sempervirens, assembly GCA_007258455.2. Taxonomy (NCBI): domain Eukaryota; kingdom Viridiplantae; phylum Streptophyta; class Pinopsida; order Cupressales; family Cupressaceae; genus Sequoia; species Sequoia sempervirens. Next base: position 9,821 of record VDFB02184160.1, read on the forward strand.
ATTTAATACAGGTGGCATCTTAAATTATTTATAATTTATATTATATGGATTTAATATATATTAGTGTCATATTCATATATGTTGTGTAATTGTATGCATTAGATATATGTTAGTATTTTTTTTTTTATTGGAAAAATGTATATATTAATAATAATAAAAAAATGTACATTTACATAAGAAGGCACTTTCAAGCCAAGAATCTTGAAAGAAGTTACAAAGGAAAGGATTTAACAACAAAGCAAATCAGTATGAAACAATTGCTAGTGACAAAGAAGTTGCAACTTGCAAATTACACTACAATAGAAATCACTTTTCTCTAAGAGTATAAAAAATTTGCCCCTATAACAATTTTCATAGATGTGAGAAGAGATCCATGATGATTCTTAGAAATCGCTGCCAACTGGAACTACACTTGAGCTATTTGTATCTTGAGCTCTGAAAGAAATCACTTTTCTCTAAGAGTATAAAGAATTTGCTCCTTTGTAACAATTTCCATAGATGTGAGAATAGATCTATGGTGATTCTTAGCAATCGTTGTCAATTGGGATTGCACTTGAGCTATTTGTGTCCTGAGCTTTGAATTAACATTGAGTTTTTCTTTCAAGGCTTTAACAAGTGTTGGTTGCTACAAGATAATACTGGAGAATAAACCATGCATAATTACTTCCATAGGTAGGAAGTCATTAGAGAAAGTTGCTTTACATCGAAGCTTCCAAATATACAATAGAATACATTGACAAAAAGATTCTAAAACCATATATTTGAGACAAATGCAACCCTATCAATGCTGATTTCCAACTTTAGTTTTTGTTAAATATAGCACATGGATAAGGGCCAAAGATGTTTGCCAAATTTCTTGGGTATACTTGCACATCCATAGGCATGTTTAATGGTTTCTAACTTGTGACAAAAATGACATCTAGAGGAGTGGGTAGGGAGAAAGGTGAGGCGTTCTCCCACAACAATTTTATAGTGAATAATCTTCCATGCTAGAAATTGAGCTTTAGCTTCAGCTTTGGCTTTCTAAATAGTGAGGCTCAAACTGAACCACTTGGATTCAAACCAATTCAAGTTCTTCATTTCAAATTTAACCTTGGTTGCATTTGGATTGGTGGAAGAAGCTTGTTGTAGATTAAATTTAGAGGGAAATTATCTACTTGGATATTAGTATGTTAGTATATACTTGGGTATTAGTAGTTGACTTGAATTATAAGTACTAGCATTGTACACCATATACAACAAGAAGAAAGTCATTAGAATATATCCTTCAATTCATCCAACTTAGTAGTTTTGTACTCCAATCCAACAAGTCTAGCACCTCAACATAATCATTCAACTCGTTCACATCAACATGCTCTATACAATCTAGGGAAAATAGAAGAGATGTCTTGTCCTTTTTTATCACGAGAATTCTCATTTTGAGCCTTTTTTGTATGAATACATTGATTTGTATTTATCCCTATTCTCAAATAATAGAAACTTAGTAATTCTTCTTCTAATCTTTTTTATTTGATTGTGTTATGGTTTTACACATCTTCTCTAACAATTTCCATTGCAAATTCTACAATTCATAATATTGTTTAAATAGCCCACATCATTTATTTAGGTTGTCAATTATCCTCTAATGTAGAAACCCTAGGTTTCCCTCTGACACTGCTCTGACTGATATTTTAAGTTTTTCTGACGTTTTTGAGTTCTTTTGTGTTTTTTTGCAATTTTTGGATTTTCAATGCATTTAATGAACAGTACGGCTTTGACAGAAAATTGAAATAAATTCAATAAAAAAATCCTAAGTCTTCAATTTGCTTGTGAAATATGATAATAAATGAAGGCGTATCCTTTATTAATCAAATGATTCCATATAACAATGATCTGACAACATGCAAGATAGAATATTGATTTTTATTGTAAAAAGAACCTGATTTCTGCTGGTACGGCTGAAGGTACAAAATGGTACGGCAGAAATTAATAACTCTCTTCTCCAGCTATCTGATGATTGCAATAGACTCCAGTAAGGTAGGCGCCAATTTTGATGCAACTGTGAAGCAAGAATGGTAGGCGTTTCTCCCAATATGAATGAACACGTGCTTCTGCACAGGTACGGCCTGACAAGAAGGTACGGCCTGTCAGAAACCAGAATTAATTTGTACGGCCTCCTCAAAAAAATGATGTCCAAGGCTCTGTGGATGATGCGTCAAGAAGAATAGATGATCTCTGATATCAAACAACTGAAGGGAACTGAAGATGATGAATCTATTGAAGCTCTGTAGTTTTCTCTGAATAAGAAAACCTTTGAGGCAATAAATCAAGTGATATTGCACACTCTCTTAATTGCTTTCCGTTGGAGATGGCTCGTTCCCCAAGGCAATCGAACACGAAACCCTAAAGTCTCAGGCTCAGACCAAAATTGATCAATATCAAACTCAATAATCTCATAATGCACAAATCCCAAGGCAAAATCCACTAATAGGCTGAAAAGTGCGATTTGCTTGAAAATAGGGTTTCATTAAAATATTCACGTTTTAATATTTTAATATTTCAATAGTCCTCCACTGAATATTTTAAATACTTTAATAATCACTTTTTGGCCCCTTCTGATGTTGGGCGCACCCTTCAAGGAAAACACTTAAGTTATAATTTAAAATTATAACTTTATATTATAAACGTTAATTAATTAATATTTAATCAATACGATCAAATATTAATATCTTCCTCGTTTCTAACCCGATGACTGATCCGTCAGATGCTGACAAACTCTGAAGTGATTCCTGATGCCGCCACAGCCATACTGCTAAAAATAGCAGTGGTCCCACACTGCCTGCCAGGAACTGCTAAAAATAGCAATTCTGCAAATAGTCTCCGATTGAGCCAGAACGAAAGACAACTGATCAATCCCTGCTGACTGAAGCTGAGCCAAGCTCCGAA
>VDFB02184161.1:3624-16862 GCA_007258455.2 Sequoia sempervirens
TCAAAGAATACTAGCACATACTGCCTCAACTGTGAATGGAAAACCCTGTTCATCGTGGACTGAAATGTTGCAGGAGCATTGGTTAGCCCAAATGACATAACCACAAACTCAAAATGCCCACAATGACACCTGAAAGTTGTCTTCTCAATGTCCTACTCCCTAACCCGAATCTGATGATACCCTGATCTCAAGTCTATCTTTGAAAAATACTGGGGACCATGTAGCTTGTCTATCAGCTCATCAATCCTGGGTATGGGATATCTATTTTTTATAGTCCTCTTATTCAATAACCTATAGTCAATACACATCCGCAAAGTGCCATCCTTCTTTTTGACCAAAACCACAAATGAAGCAAAAGGTGACTTACTAGGCCTGATGTGCTCCATAGCAAGCAACTCCTTAATAGTTTTCTCAATTTCATCCTTGAGTCGCTTGGGATGCCTGTAAGGAGTAACTATCACGGCTTGGCGCCATCCTCCAACTCAATGATATGCTCAATCCCTCTATCTAAAGGTCTACCTGGAGGAATTTCACTGAACACCTTCGTGTGCTTAATCCTCAACTCCTGAATATCTGGATGGTATTTTGGCTTCTGCTGCTCTCCTTGCGTAGGCATCAACACACATTTAGCTTCCCACTCAACCATATCATGTCTCATGAGCCTCTCCATCCTCCTAAATGAGATCATCTTGAAACTAGAATCTCGGATTGCCTTAAGAATATGAGTTTTCCCATCCACTTGGAATGTCATCTCCATCTCCCTAAGGTCAAGGGTGAATTTCCCAATATCATGCAACCATCTCATGCCAAGTACCATATCTGTATCTCCCATATTCACCACATAGAAATCAGTCTTGAACTCATAGTTGTTAATGCGCATGGGTAAATTTGAGATCATCCTTTCGCATTTGAGGGTGTATCCATCTGCAACCTTAACTCTTATCCCCTCAAACTCTTCTATTCTAATTCGATGCCTCTCAACCAATCTAGCATCAATAAAATTATGTGTAGCTCCAGTGTCAAGAAGAGTGATGATTTTCTGCCCTGCTAAAACTCCACGCATCCTAAATGATCCTTCCTGCTGGATGTTGGTGATGTGTGCATCATGTCGCCTTGCTGCCCTTTCATGTTCTCCCTCACTTTCAGGCTTCTTTTCATCATGATCAACGCCTGAATCCTCCGAATCAGATTGTTGGTTTGATTTCTCAGACTTAGAATCCTTATAGTATGCCCACATTGCTCTATTAGCTTTGCCCTTAGGTCTCAAGGGAAAGTCATGGTTTGCATCATAGGGGCCCTTACAGTAAAAACACAACTTCTTTTTGGGCAAATCATTGAGTGTATCACGATCTAGAGGTGCTGCTGATTTGCCCTTAAATTCTGGTTTGTTCTTCTTAAAGAAAGATTTATTGTCTCGATATGAAGATCCTTTCGATGAGAACTTGCTTTGTGGGGCTGCAAGTTCCATGCTTCTAGCCTTTTTCATTGCCTCCTGCAGTGTTGGTGGATCAAAGGCTTTTAACCAACCCTTCAATGGTTCCATCAGTCTTTCGGTGAACAAAACTACCAACCTTCTTTCATTGATATTAGGTACCATCACTAACAACCTCTAAAAATCTGCAACATATGCTTCTAAGGTTCCATGTTGCTTCAATTGTGCTAACTCCCTGAATGTCACCTCAGAATCCTTGCTATCAAATCTGTCTATTAGTCTATTAGTGAACTCCTCATAAGTATTGACAAGGTTATGGCCAAGAGTGACCAAACCATGCTACCACCATTCGTGAGTAGCTCCTTCCAAATGTAATGTAGTAAATTTGATGGCGTCCTCTTTAGGCATTGGTCTCAAAGAGAGGTAGTTATCTAGCTTTTGCACCCAAGACCTAGCTGTACATTCACCGCTTCCATCAAAATGGGCCAATGTCACCTTCCCAAGAGCTTGCTGAAAGTCAGTCCTGGGAGCTACAGGAGGACGGTGATCATTCCTCCCACCATTTCTTCTATTCCTTTGATTCATGAATTGATCAAAGGTCCATTGTTCTCTAAGATCAGGAGGTAATGTAGAATATTCCATGTATCCTTGCCTAGCATCGTCTACAAAAGGTGTTGCAGCTTCCACTTGTTGTTCTTCTCTTGGTGTGAAAGTAGGGAAGAGAGGTCTAGAGGCTGATCCCCTAGTATTAGTTGCTCTATCTCTCCCATTGACCTCCGTATTATTCCCATTAACACCACTATTCTCTCTTGTATGATTTTTTTGATTCTGAAGGTCATTTTGATTCGGAACCTCTTTCTGGTCCATTCTTGCTAGCAAGCGTGACATCATGTCAATCATCCCATCGAACTTCTTTTCAATCCATGCTTCGCTTTCATCCATATTCTGCCTGTTACTGTCTGACATGTTTTCAATTGTTTCTTCAAACCCTTCAACTGCTTTGCCCGTTTCTCTCAATGCTTCTGAAAAAGTACCTGCCTTAGGAGTAGGTGGAAACTGAAAATGTTGATTTCTTGCTTGACTTCTAGTGTGCTATCTCCCACTCATTTGATAGCTGAATTTTGAAATCACAGGATGGTAGAATCGTATTCTCATACTCATTGTGGCATCCCTTCCAAATTTGATTGAAAACTTTGATTTTGACCCCTACTCGTCAAACACTTTGCATACAAGGATATGTGACTGATACAACATTTCAGTTTGCTTAATGGCTCTTTCCTTCACTTATCACCAATAAGAATGTTTGCAAAAGTGACTCTAGATTGTCTAAACAAGGTCCTAAAATGAATGTGCAACTATTTCGGTAATTTTCAATGCATATATATGATCTAAGCATGAGAAATGATTACCTACAGCCAACTGGTATTTTATCAAACAGATGGCATGCATACTATTGCGAAGATGTAGATATGATTATTTTACACAAATATAATCTACAAACCATTTGTCCGGGTGAATGTTCTGGGATGCCGAAGGTTTCCTGGATTGCCACCTCGCCTAAGTGTGCCAAGATTCTTCCATCAGATGCGATGATCTGCCTCTTCTGAGCATCATAGTGGATAGCACACTCCACCATCAATTCTGCACAATCCATTGCCAGTGGGAATCCAGCTGCCTGAAATATTCCATTTCTTACTATCCGTCTGGCTATTGGTGTGGGAAGTCCATTCTGTCCATACATTCTTTTCTTAAACTCATCAAAGTCGACATGTCCGAGATCGGTGTCTACGACATTCTTCCATTTTGAATTGATCTTAGTCTCCCGCTGAGCACCTTTGCTAGCAAACTTCATTGCTGGTTTCTTTGATGATTCGCCCACCGTGGTCATTAACCTGCAGTCAAAAGATTAACATTAATACAAAGACTTTTTTTAAATAATTTATTCTCATGCCTTGGGCTCGAAAGTTTACTTTCAGCTAGTTAAATAATTAAATTGCTGCGAAAAAGCAAGCTGAAAGTAAATGGACGAAGTTAAAATTTTGGCCAGAACTTTTGCTAAGATGAAAAGACAGAAGAAGAATGGCGAATCTACTTGACTGAACATCAAACCTCAGAAAAAGACCACCGGCTGCGAATCAGATTTAACTCTGATAATTTACTCAAAAGGCAAGTGATAAAGTGCGCCCCTCTTGCACAGAAGAATTCGACTTTCAACAAATAAATCTTTTCCTTTCTCAAAAAATTCTCCTTCAGCATGAAACTACTTCTTCCTCTGGGAAATTTGATCTTGCCTGCTGAATAATTGACTGCTTTAGAATTTCGAGAGAGATTAAATTTCTCTTCAGCTGTGTGTAAAAAAATGAGTTGCTGAAACTCATTATAATGCTGAAGAGCTTGATTTGTTTTAGCAACTGCCATCTTCTCTCTCGATCTCGATTTGTTTTCTTTTGTTCAAACAGGCAAGTTTCCTTTATTTTTCAAAAAGAATCTGTGTCGAGCTTATCCAGACAAATCTTTCTGATTCTCAAAAATTCGATTTTTGCTTGAAATGTTTATCTTTGATTTTTTGAATTTTGAAAGAAAACATTAAATATTTAATTAAATTCGACCTTTCAAGTTTCAAAAAATCATGGCGAATTTAATTTTGCCTGTTGGATTTTATCTTCTGCCGGCACCAATTATTTTCTTCCGAAACATCTCTGGCAAACTTTATTTTGTCCAAGGTCATTTAAATTTCTGAGTAGTGGAAATAAATTATTAAAATATTAAAATATTTTAATTTATTCCAACTCGTTCGTTTTGGACCCATGGCTATTTTGATTTTTCTCTTCATTTTCTTGGCTAAAAGTTTATTTTCCAATTTTATTCTCAATTTCGTCTAGCCAAGTCAAAATTTAAGCCATTCCGTCGATAAATGTTATGCCAGATCCTTATTTTTCCTTGCCATGGCGAACTTTTTATTGCACTGAGCTTATTTTCTTCTGCCCAAGTCAATTTTTTCCTTGCTCGGACGAATTTTTCTAGGCAAAATCCTTGTCCAGATGTCTTTGTCAGGCAAATTTCCTTGACACTTGACAAATTTCTATCTCCCTTAGCCAAGGGCGAACTTTCATAGCTCTTTGCCTTGTGCATTTCTCTCTGTGTACTTGACCAAATTTATCCAATTTTGTCTAGACATCCAAACTTTAGGCGAATTAATTTCTCTTCCATTTTCATGCTAGGCACACTTTGTAAGTTTTGTGTACATTTTGTAATCAATTATTTGTTTGATTTACTATCGCTTCATATAGTAGTAAGAAGGGCTTCCCCTTTTCCGAGAGGAGAGATTCACATCTCACATAGCTGTGGCTGAAGTCCAAGTTGTGTAATCTGTCGAAAGTTGATTACATAATTTTCACCCAATAGTTTTTTGGCGACTCTATTGGGGAACCTACATACGCAATCTGAGCCTCACGCTTCGGATTGAAGTAGATAAGTTTCCTTTTTCTTGCTGTTCTTTTGTATATTGTTAACTCTGTAACACCCTTTGTATTCAGATCTACATTCTGGCGGACCGAATATATACAGGAGGATTGAGGGCTCAAGGAATAACAGATCCACTCTTTGAAGAGTTGTTGCAACGTGACTTTCCATTTACTCTTCCACGAGCAAGGTCACCACTGCAACGGGCTATAAGCTTCCCTCCACGTAGCCAAAGATCTCCTATCCCAAGTGTTTGGTCAGTTTATCGCAGGCGTCCTGTTCAAGTACCTGTTGTGCAACCAGTCATGGCCGCACCACCTACAGGACCATGGGGAAATGCTTTTGGTCCCCTCTGTTTGACTCCGCCTTTGCACGAACTGCCACGTGTATCCAGGAAGCATCTTCCGAAATTTCAAGGTGATGGCAAACAACACCCCGATGAGCACATATCCGCATTCTACATCGTATGTGGCGTTCTTGGCATTGAACACGAAGATGTTTCTGTAAGATTGTTCATTGAATCCCTTCAAGGGGTTGCAGCCGAATGGTTCTTTACTCTTCCCAATGCCTCTGTCACCAATTGGGCCACTCTTCGCACTAAATTTGAAGAAAGATTTAAGCCTGTTGAAGATTCACATGCTCTATTGGCGCAGCTCACCACCATGCGTAAAGAAGCTCATGAGCCTATGCGCGAGTTTGTGGCCAAATTCAATAAATTGGTGACGCGGATCCCAAATGATGCAAGACCAACAGATCATAACCTGAAGTGCTTCTTCATCAACACTCAACTACCTAAGGTGAGTTTCTACTTGCGTAGGGAAAATCTTGTTAACGTTGAAGCAGCCAAGCAATTGGCTACCAGTCTGGAGGATGACATGATCCTTGCTGGAGAAATCAGGATGGGGACTAACGGAAAGAAAAGGATGCAAGCCTTAGGATCTTCAGCGTCCAATGTTAGTACTCCCACTGCCAGCTCAAATTTTACAGATCCCATGATCCAAAGGTTGGCAAATGAAGTTTTGTCTCTTAAAAAGCAAGTGTCAAACAACAACAACAGTAACAACTACAAGGACGTCCCTAGGAGGACTTTCCCTAATTATGCTGGCAACAAAAATCAGAATCGTCTCCCAGCACCTCCAGGAAGACTTGCTCTGGAAGCTCCGCCTGCTAACAATGCCGCCGGGTACTATGAGACTGAACAAGATGATTATGCTCATCCCGAATATCCTGAAGAAGAAAATGCTGATCTCTTCCAAGAAGAAGAAACTGAATCGGCCGGCGACTCCAAGATTAGCTATTTGCAAATGATGGAAGAAGAAGAAGAAGATGACTTGGTGACTGACACTTACGCTGTTTTTACACGGCATCAACAAAATCAACTTGACAAAGCTCAAGCTACTGCTGTTCCAGAAAAGGAGAAGCCGCCAGTAACGATCGCCAAAAGAGGATCTCCCCTCCCTTGGCAACCTAAGAAAGCAGCAAATCCACAAGTAAGTGCACCTCGTTCTCCTTCGTCAACTCCCGTTATTTCTAAAGCTAATCCTCCCGTTCCAAAGACCAGTGTACCTTTTGTGAAACCTATCAATGAAGTTACGACTTCCAACCTACAAAGTTCTTTCCAGGCTTTCGACATTATTGACCATGCCAAGAAGACCAAGGTTCAAATGTCTGAGGCTGAATACCTCAAAGCCAATCCCGACCAATTTGACAGGCTTGTCAAGTTCGTCAATGACAAAAAGATTTCCCCAAGTCGGGATACCCCTCCTGACATCCCGGTTACTCCTAAACCCAAGGTATCACAGGGTAACCTCGTATCTAATCCTCCAACTGCTTCTGGACGCATTGATCCATTTTTCATCTCCCTACTTGTAAATGGTTTCAAGCTGAGTAACTGTGTCATAGACTCTGGTGCGTCTGACAATGTGATGCCCGCCAAGGTAGCTACTGCGTTAGGCCTTGAGATGACCAAAACCTTCAGCCGTTGCTTTTCCATGGAAAATAAGCAAGTGCCATTGATCGGTCAGATCAAGGATGCCCAATATGCATTCGCCGCATACCCGGAGAAGAAGATAAAAATGACGGTCCTCGTGGCCGATGTACCAGCTTCCTACGGTATACTCCTCGGACGTAATTTCTGCAAGGATGTTGGAGGAGAGCTAAGTATGGATATGTCTGAAGCAAGAATACTAGTAAAAGGTGTGATGCAAAAGCTGATTCCCGAAAAGGAATCAAAGTTTTCAGTTATTGAGTCCAATGATCCCAGAGCTCAGATTTTGTTCGAATCATCAGGCGTGGGAACTTACTACCTACAAACAGATGAGGTAGGAGAATCCTCAACTCAAAATGAGCTAGAAAAGGATGATACTTCGTCAACTTCAGATGAAACGTCATCAAGAGATTTGTCCATCTCCGACCATGAATCTCCATCAGAGGATGAAGTCTTGGATTTTGACACTGTTCCAATTGGTGATTCCAACAGTGTCTGGCTGCTCGAGTTCGATGGTAGCTGCTCTTCGACCGGTTCTGGAGCAGGAATGGTTTTCATTTCGCCATCAGGGAAGTTTTTCCCTTTCTCCTTCAAGCTGCAGTTTGATAACACCAATAACACCGCCGAGTATGAAGCCCTGTTGCTGGGAATGCAAGTTGCATTGAAGAAAGGTATAAAAAATATTCATGCACAAGGTGATGTCGAGCTGATAGTATGTCAAGTAAGAAATCTCTATCAAACAAAGAATGAGAGACTTAGGCATTATCGTAATCTAGTATGGGATTCCATTGAGGAATTCGAAGCTTTTGATATCTCTGTTGTTCCCAGAGAATACAATACTAGAGCTGATTCCCTCACAATCTCTGCCACGCTCTTAGTACCACACAAATATTTTCAAGGTTCTACTTACACCATAGAGTTGGTTTTCCGCCCAAGTGTACCTGACAATTCAGAGAACTGGCAGATTTTCAATGACGACCATCAAATTATCGCCTTTCTTGAGAAAGCAGAGAATTTTGATGAGTTGTATTTTGAAGGAAGCGATTCTCCACTTCGAGAATCCGTGTCCGATATAGATCCTGTTACAGGCGAGGAATATCTGCAACTCAAAGGGAATAAGATCCCTAAAGGATTGGTATCCTTGGAAAAGCTTTTTGATAAGCATGATCGCCACGTGAAGAAGCAACTCTCAGATTCTGACTCATCTAATGAAGTAGAACAGATAAATTTAGGAACTGAAGCCAATCCTAAGATGGTCAACATTGGCAAATGTTGCACGGCCGAAGAAAGAAGGCAGTTTGCTCAGCTACTGCAGGAGTACATTGACGTCTTGGCATATTCGTATGACGATCTAAAATCATTTCGGCCCAAGGAAGTGCAACATGACATTCCTCTCAAGGTTGGAGCTTTGCCTTACAAACAAAAGCAGAGGCAGTATAATCCCAAGATCTCTGGAACGATTTTGGTGGAAGTTCAAAAGATGCTGAACGCGCGGATAATATTCCCTATCCATCATTCGACGTGGATAGCCAATATCGTCCCCGTTCGTAAGAAGAATGGTGAAATCCGCATTTGTGTAGATTTCAGAAATCTAAATCAATTGTCCCTCAAAGACAATTACCCACTTCCAGTGATGGATCAAGTTCTACAAAATGTAACTGGATCCGAAATGCTCTCCATGCTAGACGGATTTTCCGGTTATAATCAAATTGAAGTGAATTCAAGTGATCAACACAAAACCGCTTTCACAACGCCATGGGGAACCTTTGCGTATCGTAGGATGCCGTTTGGTTTGATCAACGCTGGCGCTACATTCCAACGTGCCATGGATCTCCCTTTCCGCGACGTAATGGGCAAGTTCATTGTGGTGTACCTTGACGATCTTACGGTGTTCTCTAAGCAACGTCATGAGCATTTCTATCATTTGAGACAAACTCTAGAGAGGTGCCGTCAGCACGGCATTTCCCTCAATCCCAAAAAGTCAACTTTTGGGGTGACAGAAGGTAAACTTCTTGGTCACGTTGTATCTGCTGAAGGAATCAAGATTGACTTGGAAAGAGTCAATGGAATTAAATCCCTCACTTTGCCGTCAAGCAAGAAAGTCGTTCATTCTTTTTTCGGCAAGGTAAACTTCTTAAGGAGGTTTCTTCCAGACTTTGCTGAAAAGACACGTCACATTGTGAACATGATGAAGGGCAATGCCACTTTTCATTGGACGGCAGAAGGCAAAGCAGCGTTCGATGACATCAAGGAGGCCATTGCTCATGCACCTGTGTTGGTTTGCCCTAACTACACCAAGGAGTTTGTTATGTACAGTTATGCTTCCGAGCATACACTATCAGCAATTTTGGTGCAGGAAAATGATGAGGGTTTTGAATCCCCCATTGCATTCATGAGTTGCCCTCTAAAGAATTACGAATTGAAATATTCTCAGATGGAAAAGCACGCTTTTGCAGTCGTAAAAGCTGTCAAGCATTTCCGGTTCTACATTCTGGGCAGTTGTGTGAAAGTTCTCGTCCCAGATTCGACTGTCAAATCTATCCTCACACAACAGGAATTTGGAACAAAAAGAGGCAACTGGATTGCCAAGATTCAGGAATATGATTTGGAAATTAAACCCACTAAGTTGATACGTGGACGTGGTCTTTGTCAGCTTATTGCAGAAAATAATCCAGATGAAGAAATTTCGGGAGATGAAGAAGTTTCAGATGAAGAGGTCGATCCCAGTACACTTCCTATGGTACTATTTGTTAGCACCATTGATGAATGGTATTCCAACATAGCTCACTTCCTGACATACGGAGAATGTCCTAATCACTTAACTTCGAAAGAAAAAAGGACCGTCAAGCTGAAGTCAGCTAGTTTCGTCTTGTGGGATAGCAGCTTGTATAAGCATGCAATGGACGGGACATTTCTCAGGTGTGTTGATAAAGAACAACAGCAAAAGTTGCTGAAATCTTACCATGATTTGGCATGTGGTGGGCATTTCTCAGCACTAGTAACCGCTCACAAAATCCTGAGAGCAAAGTATTACTGGCCCACACTTTTTCAGGACACGTACTCTTGGGTGCGTAAGTGTGAATTGTGCCAACAATTTGTCGGCCGTCCTAGGTTGGCATCTTTGCCATTAAAACCTGTTGTGATTGATGAACCTTTTCAGCAATGGGGCATTGATTTCATAGGTGCAGTTAATCCATCGTCAAGTGCTGGACATATCTATGTTTTAACTGCTACGGATTATTTCACCAAATGGGTGGAAGCAATACCTACCAAGCGTGCTACTTCAGAAGTAGTGTGCAATTTCTTGAAAGAAAATATTATTTCCAGGTTCGGTGTGCTGAACAAGATTGTTGCAGACAACGCTTCTGCTTTCTCATCAAGTGAGATCACAGAGTTTTGTTTCAAACATGGTATAACTTTGTCACATTCTTCCGACTATTATCCGCAGGGTAATGGTCAAGTGGAATCTAGTAACAAGAATCTGGTAACTATAATCCGCAAGCTGGTGGACGAGAATCAACGTTTGTGGCACAAGGCTTTGTTTGATGCTTTGTGGGCAGACAGAATAACTCCGAAGCGAGCAATCGGCATGTCTCCTTTTCAACTCTTGTACGGGTTGAATGCCGAGATTCCTATAACTTTGGAACTACCAGCCCTCAAGTTGGCTAAGGCCATTGAGGATGAGACGTTTGACAATTCTGTCGACAAGCGCATCATGTATCTCTCCGAATTGGAAGAGAATCGGGTTCAGGTGGCTGACCGCATCGCGGAACACCAGGACCAAGTAAAGAAGCTGTTTGACAAAAAAGCTAAGTCTCGAGAATTTCAAGTTGGTGATCTCGTACTCTTGTGGGACAAACGAAGAGAGCCAAAAGGTATGCACGGGAAATTCGACTCACTATGGACAGGACCTTTCCAAATACATCAGTTGCATGGTGAAAACAGTTTCTTGTTAGCATACGGAGATGGAACGCCATTTGCCCTTCCTCACAGTGGGCAACATCTCAAGCACTTTACGCAGTGAAGAAATCAACGTTGGTATGTAAATACTTTTTATTTTTAAGTCCTTTTGAGTCTTTGCATTTTTGTTTCTGTCGTCGTCGTCGTCGCCTGACTCCAACCCCAATGGATGGATAAAGGCACTTGAATTCTGGATTTCTTCTCCCTTCGTTCTTTTCAAAAGAACAACCGAAGGAAGATCCCCAGCAGGAGCCAGCTGTTATCACGGAATCTAGCAGCGCTCGTTCCACGGATAACCCCCCTACGAAACTTGTCCGTTTCCTAGGATTCGTAAAGTTCAAGCACGCATAAAAAAGTGATTTTCAAGCCACCTTGAAATGCGTTCCCACGCCTCGAATAGTCAATTCGAGCATTCCCCCATGTTTGCCTCGCGAAGACCTTCGAAACGAGATCTTTCGCGAAGTTTCACTGTTCGTACTTAGTGAATTACGGAAAATGCAGTGGCACTGAAAAAGTGCGCTCCTGCCTTGAAGCTAAAATTGGCTAAGTCTGGAAAATGCAAGGGCGCTAAATTTTAGCGCCCCTGCATGCAGTGAAATTTCCAAAAAGTGCAATAGCGCTAAATTTTAGCGCCATTACACTTTTCTTCGCCACTTAACTCTTTTTCATGTCTTTGGCACATTTCTTCATGTTTTCACGTTTTTTCGTCAATCGTGCCACTTTTCGTGCCTAGATTTATTGCTCGACTTGAGTTAGGTTTTTAATTTTCCTTTTCACTTAAAAGTATGATTCGCCATTTTCATTGTTTACATTTCATGTTCTTTTCTTCCTCTTGCTGTGCGAGTTTGCCTCTCAACTGCAAATCACGTTTTTGAGGTTTTGCATTCTTCTTCAGCATTCTTCGCGCTTTGGTTCGGGTAAGTCTTTTTGCATAGTCTTCTTCTTTCTTTTTGTATATGATCTAATGTTCTTTATTCGCGTTTTTAGAACCCTACGCATTCTTTTCTTTTCTCCCTACGCGTTGTGTTCTTCTCCATTCGCGTTTTTCATTCCTACGCGTTGTGTTCTTCTCCATTCGCGTTTTCTCTTCATCCGCTTTTCTTAATTCTCCCTATTCTTTCACAACGCAAATTCTTGTGTTTCATTTTAATTTCATTCTCCTCACAGATTTGTATCTTTCCAACGTTTTTGTGCTTGTTAAGCACGTTATTCATGTCGCTCTCTTCATACGTTGTGGAGCGAACTTTGAAATCTCAAAAAAGAAAGATTTCTTGATGAAACCCTTGAATGCGTATGCATTAATATTGAGACAAGTCTTCAAAAGCTTTCATGATTCAAACAAATTGCATTTGCCAAGCACGAGCGCCCTCGCCATTCATTCCTACATCTGCATTTCAAAATTGTCAAGAAAAAGCAGAAGCGCTGAATTTTAGCGCTATGACATTTTGAAAAGGTAAAAATTTTCCTAACACTGCAAGATGTAAGGGCGCTAAAATTTAGCGCCCTTGCATCAAAAGCAATTTTCCAGAGATGTAAGGGCGCTGAATTTTAGCGCCCTTACACTTTTTCCGAGTTTTCTCCAATTCTTCCCAGATAAGCTTCATTTTCGACCAGTGCACTCTTGAGCCTCGTTTTTCCGCCTTTGTGCATCGTTTTGCGTGCCTCGTCATCTGCTCCATGCTTTCCCATCCTCGTGCTCATTTCACGCTTTCCCATGTTTCCTAACAATTGGTGTTTGTTCTGGCTAAACGGATTGCAGTCTATTTTCAAAGATCGTCAAATCAAGAGTGATCAGAGTTCCAGTTCCTTTTGATGACTGCTACTAAGCCTCCTTCTTCTTCAAAAGCAAAAGGCAAGATGAAGTACAAATATCAAGGTGTCTATCCGCCGACTATGGTGCTTTCCAAAGTCGAAGAGATAAAAGATACAGAGGTTGGTCATCAAGACTTGGTTGACTTCTCAAAGCTAACTGAGACGAAGCCTCTTCCTGATTCAATGAGAGCGATCATACACAACAACCTCCATTTGGTGGCGATGTTCCCTACAGCTGCGCACAATACCGAGTTTGTTCTCCAAGTTGCGTCTCATTACATCAGAGAAAGCAGAAGCGTGATCGACTCTTCCGGGCACGAGATTCTGAGACTCAACCCCGACTTCTTTGATATTGTCTTCAAGGTCCCTCATATGGAGAAATACATTGACATCTCTATATCAAAAGCACAGGAGATCTTTGATGTTGATCCCAATAAGGCTAAATAATTGATAAACACTTAATGGCTCAAGAAGCCTAGATCATCTATTTCGATACCAAAGGGACTCCCCGGTGGCGACTTCAAAGATGACGCCAAGGATATGATCACGCTTCTGCTGTGGGTGAAAGGTCGTCGAACTAATTTC